>PVHY01025029.1:0-18911 GCA_004024945.1 Uropsilus gracilis | reverse complement strand
CCCGCCTGCGGAGTAAAGGGGTAGTGTAGAGGCGCGGGATAGGTGCGGGGTCGTCCGAAGGGTGAAAGTCTCACCCGTCTCCGGAGTCGCAGCCTCAGCCCCTGTGTCTGTCTGGTCTGCTCACAGAACTGCAACCGGCGATCCTGCAGCTCATGGGATACTCGGCAAATCCTAGCCCGGCTCCCGGACCGCTGCCATGACAACGGCGTCGCGCGGGCAGCTCCCGCGGGCCAGGGGCGGGAAGTACGTCACGGAGAGAGGGCGGTCCCGGAAGTGCGTCAGCCTCGCCTCGGCGACGACTCTCGGCTGCCGCCATCTTGCGAGGCTACCTTACCGTCGGTGCCGGGCACCGTCCTTGAACGCATCGCGGCTTACCGATATTGAGGCGGGCTGGCAGCCCTGAGCGTCGCAGTCATGCCGGCCGGACCCGTGCCGGCGGTGCCTCCGCCGCCGCCCGTGGCCACCGAGCCTAAACAGGTACAGCATTCCCTGCACTTCGACCGGCCGCCGGAGCCTAGGCCTGGGCCCTCCTCTAGCGCGGGCGCTATTCACTTGCACAGAAAGAAGCGGCTGTTCAGGAGGGCTTGGAGGGACTTGCAAGTCCCAGGCGGCAGCGCGCTTCCCGCGCTCCCTGCCCTGACCTCTGGGTTGCCACGCAGCTGTCTGCGACAGTGGTTCTCCAAATGTGGCCCGCGGACCAGCAGCAGCAGTATCACTTTGGAGTTTATTAGAAATGTCGAGTCTCTGCCTTCTAAATAGGAATGCGAATTTTAACAGGACCCCAGGGCGACTGTATTATAAAGTTTGAGAAGTAATGTTCCAACCCCCAGACTTTTGTGACTGTTGGGCCCGTCAGCCCTACCGGCCCCCAGCTTTGCCCACTAATCCCGAATTTCCCTAATTTAGTGATACATCTTTGACTGTTAGTTCTAAGAGTCTGCTCGGTGTTTCTAAGTCAGACATAGTCCCAGGCACCGATGTTAATGGTTAATACATCGACCCAACGTTAATACATCGACCCAATGTTAATACATCGACCCAACCTTTGCCTTGGGTTGCTTGTAGATTAGTGGGGAGACATGAATATTCAGCAAATGTTTATTGCACCATCACAGTAAATGATAGAATTCCAACCAGCCCTCAAAGAGATTCTGCTGGGGGAAGAGGTGGGGATTGTGCATGAATAATTGCAAGTATGTTAGAGTACCAGGTGCAAAGAAGCAGGTAATTAGTTTCAATTTAGATGGGGTAGAGGAAGATTAAGGTAGGGAAAATCTTTAAAGACGAAAGGTAGATCGCTTTTAGAAGGATGAATAGGAGTTCACCAGGTAGGTGGTTTGGGAAGGGAAATAGCAGTCTTCATTCAGCAAATAGCATATATATTTTATATATGTGTAGCGGACCTAATATATACTGTATATTAAGCAGCATATTATATACTATATAATGTGCTGAACACTGTTTGGGGTTCAGAATACAGCTGATCATGACAGGAGGTTCATGGCTTTTCCACTAATATTTAGTGCGATATTTGTGTCTGCCTATCCCAGCATTTTCCCAGTCACAGGGAGAAAATAAATGGAAATGCAAGGTTATACTGCAAAGGCGCCACGCTAGGAATCAGGCGGTGCTTCTGGTTAAGAATAAATAGGTGTGAGTGAAGCATAGGGTTGGGAGATTGGTAATAGGAAAAGGGATTTTTTCCTAGTAGACGTTAAGAAAAGGATGAACCTTGGCCAGACATGGTGGTGCATGCCTGTAGGTGGCAGCCTAGGAAGCCATGGCCAGGGCCAGGGATCATGGTTGGAGTCCCACCAGGGGCATGTAGGGAGACCTAGTCCCAGAAAAATATCTGGGCAAGGTGGCCCGCACCTGTAATCCCAGCTACTTGGGAAGCTGAGATTGGGGATTGCTTGAGTCTGTGGTACCCCTGGCAACGTGGGCCTGTGGTTCCACGAGCAAAAGTAGCAAGACCTAGTCTCCCAAAAAGAAAAGAAAAGGACAAATCTTAAGCTAGATAGTAACATGTTTGTGTTTCAGAAATTCAGGCAGACAAGCAATGAATGGAGAAACGTTAGTAGGACAGAAAATGAGTTACTTTATTCAAAAGATGCTGAGGTCCTGGCCTAGATTGCAGCAGAGGGATGGGGAAAACTCATACAACAAAATGACTAGATAATGTGGACTCAGCCTGTGTTGGGTTCTGTCAGTTAGGCCATTCCTCAGTTCTGTCATTTGTAATGTGGAGACTATGAAATTACCACTTAGGGGTTAAGGGTTAATTAATGGGTTTAAATTGCTTAGCAAAGTATCTGAAGCCTACTCTGGTTTAATAAATAGTTGTTAGTGTTGAACTTGCAGACTGAGGAAGGGAGAGGAGGTCCAAGTTTCTGAGCTGGGTGACTAGTTGCATGGTTGGCCATTCATGAGGAAAGTGCGTCAGGCATGCAAATGCCCAGGAATCAGTGGTATTGACAGCTCTGTGGTACATAAGAGTGATCCCGAGTGTCAATTTGGACAGGATTTCTGAACCCAGAGGTTGTAGAAGTGGAGGCTGTGGTTGTGAGTGCCTATTGAGGACACAACCAGAAACAGAATTTGGAGTCTCCTAGAGGAAGGAGGAAAGAAGGCAGCAGCAGAAAGGAGCTTGAGGGCAGAAAAGACCTTTTTCCAAGATGAAAGACTTGACCTTAGTTTACTAAGGGAAGCAGGTGGTGAGAAAAGAATATTGGTACTTATGGTACAATTAATGTGTATTCCAGTAGAGTTTCACAAAGCATTTAAGCTTTGAAGGTGGTTCAGACCAGAATGAATGCAGAGGAAAAGGGTATTCAAGGCGAAAGGAGCTGCCAGCAAGGCGTTTCCTGTTTCTTTATTCAGCAAACAATCATTAAATATCCTGTGCCAGGCACATCTCTGGGTGTAAGAATGCAGACATGGCCTTCTGGACTCTGGAACATAGTTTCTCAGAATGTGGTCAGAGCCCTTCCTGCATCTGAATCCCCTGGACATTTAGTGAAAATGCAGATTTCTTCTGTCCCTGAGACATTCTAGGTGAGGGAACCAGGAAAGCTACTCTCCTTACTGGTGCTCCAATAGTGACCCGTGCAAACACACTAAACACAGTTAAGCCATCTGCTCTCCTAGAGCAGAGGGGTGAGAACATGAGGGGATAGTCTGTACTGCTAGGGGAGTCTTAAAGGTGGGAATCCAGCCCCAAAACAACAACTTGAAGACCTTATTTCTTTTTCCTGTTTTTGCAGCCCACAGAAGAAGAAGCATCTTCAAAGGAGGATTCTACCCCTTCCAAACCAGTGGTTGGGATTATTTACCCTCCTCCAGAGGTCAGGAATATCGTTGACAAGACTGCCAGCTTTGTGGCCAGGTAACACAGTTGTTTTTGTCGGTGGAACACAGGTAGATTTTAGATCTAAACCCATTTTAGGGGTAACATCTGGGCTCTTAAGGGAGGAGCTATTAGCTTAGGCCCGTTAGCTCATCTAAAATCACAACATGCCATTGAGATCAGTAGTGGGCAGATCTAGCATCTTCAGGATAACATAGTGCAGAGTGTGAGTCACACCCTGCCAGAGAGTCACCAGGATCCTTTACTTCCAAAACAGACCTGAAGAAATGCCTAGAAAGTTGCTTTGTCACAGATATGTTTGTGTTTGACCTGCTGGCCTGAGGGAGACAGAAAAGGGAGTTGATCATTCTCATTTTACCAAGGACTGCATTCCTCAGCCTCAAATGACCCACTTGCCAGAATGGAATAACTTGCTACCCCAGGGTTGTGAGGTAGTAGGGCTGATTGCACTTCAGTTACATCATACAGTCATTAGCTGACCTCTCAGATGTTGTGGAAATCTACCTGTGTTTAGTCCAAGTTCCTCTCTCCCTATCAATTTATACATGTTCATGCTTCCTCAGTTGAAATCTTCTGGATAGATACTTGGTCCCAAAGGTCAATATGGCCCCTAGGTTGGAGTATTTATTCCTTTAGCAATCAGCAGGTCACATCCAGCTTATACATCTTTTTGTTTGTCTTCATGGTATTTTTTTTTTTAACTTCACTTAGTTGCCATTGTCTGAAAGGAACCTACACAATAAATCTGGATTTCTGGCTTCTCTTGACAAATTGAACAAACTTGTATGGGAGCCCCAGTTGGCCTTGGTAGACTGCTGCCTTCAGTCAGAGCAAGCTCTCCAGGGACCCATTCCCTTACTTTCCTTGAGGTGCAGTCCTGTCGCAATATGTCATTAAAAAGATGGTTCCTGGGCTGGGCACAGTGGCTCGTGCCTGTAAGCTTCAGCCTATGAAGCGGCCGGGGCTAGGGATCGTGGTTCGAGTCCCACTTGGGCCCGTAGTGAGACCTAGTTCCAAAAAAATAGCTGGACGTGGTGGTGCACGCCTGTAATCCCAGCTACCTGGGAAGCTGAGGCTGGGGATTACTTAAGTCTGTGGTACCCCGGGCAACGGAAGACTGCAGTTCCA
The DNA here is from genome assembly GCA_004024945.1 of Uropsilus gracilis. NCBI lineage: Eukaryota > Metazoa > Chordata > Mammalia > Eulipotyphla > Talpidae > Uropsilus > Uropsilus gracilis. The sequence continues at coordinate 14,416 of PVHY01025029.1, read as the reverse complement.
CGGGCAAAAATAGCGAGACCCAGTCTCAAAAAAAAAAAAAAAGATGGTTCCTTCCCTACCTTTAGTAAAGTGAAACCTACAAAGAAGCTTATTTGGTTGGTGTCTTTGGTTCTGCAAGCTACATGCAGATCCATCACATATTAAAGGACTTTGGTTAACCTCATTATTGGTAAAACTGCTTTGTGTGACTGAACATGATCAGGCCATGTCGATTTAGGGTAGTTGCCCTGTTGTCATGTTAACAACTGTTTAATGTTTCTTAGCAAGACTCCCCCTTTTCCACAATAGAGTAGAAGCAGAATAGATAGGAAAATGTGTTGGAGGAAGAGTCATCACACTCCCGCTACCACAGTAGTTTTTACCAGCTGTTTTCATTTTTTCCTGTTTCCTTCTGGCCCTTGGCATCATTTTTTTTTTAAAAAAACATCCGTATTATGCTAGCAGATATACGTTCACATCCTGCTTTTTCCCTTCTTTGTTGTGTTGTAAGCATTCTCTGCTGCTCCATGTGTCCTGGTGCACAGTGAGAGGATGCAACATGTTGAGGTGATGGGCCTTTTTCACTTAGTCATCTCCTCTATATTTTCATTTGAAGTTGTTTCCAACAACAAAGGAAGTTGTGGGGAAGTGTTTGAGCATTTTCTTTGCCTTTTAAATTATTTCCCTAGAAGAAAATTCAGTGTGACACAATTCTGACTGATGAGCATTTTTAAAGGTTTTAAAACCATTTGGCAAAGTGATTTTCCAGTACTTTTGTGCCAACCTCTGTTGCCGCAGAAATCAATGTAAGTTTCCTTTAAAGCAAGTCTATATATCCACGTCTCTAGGTCTGTTTTTGGCTGTGATGATTGCCTTTGTAGACACGTCTGAAATTTGTGAACTTGCTTTTGTTTGTATTTCAAAGAAGGGACAGGTCAGCATCTCTGGGATAATAAAACAAGCGCTCAGAACCTTCTGCTTCACTTCTGCTGGCGTCACACATACTGGCTGACAGAACAGACAGTAAAAATTTGCAGCCAAGTGTGAATTTCCAAAAGGAGGGTTTTTTCTTTGTTTTTGTTTTTCTCAAGGTTAAGTCTTCTCTTTCCTAGATTTTCCTCTCAAGAAACTGAAGTGGAAATTACCCTTAAAAAGTCCCACCAACTGAGTTGAGTCAGAACCATGCCCTTTCCTGCTGAAATCAATTCCTTGTGTTGGAGAGTAGCATTCTAAAATTAACTAAGCTAATTTTATGCAACAGAATAACTTGGAATGAACATGCCAACTTTCTTACTGTTTTGTCTTTCAGATTACTCCCAGATGTGGTGAGGTTATGGCTTAGGAGGCATTGATAGAGGAGACACCAGAATCCCTTTTTCTAGCCTCTTTTTGTCTGTCCTGGGTGTTTTCTGGGTCTTGTGGCCTACTTTAGAAGTATTTAACTCTGCGTTCATCCTCCTCCTTGTGTGTGGTTTGCATTATTTAGGGAGAGGGAGGAATGCTTCTTCTTCAAGCATGCAGTTCTGGTTGGGAGTATTCATCTTGTCATATTGAGACCTCATGGTGTTAGTCACGCTATGGAGTGTGGGCAGAACTTGCTGAGGAGCTAGCCTGGCTGTTGATGACCAACATGGTGGCACAGATTTTTGTGGTGGCTAATCTGTGGCACAGAATTGCCTACTTCCTGTCTCCTGTCTTCTGCTGACAAGGCCAGGGTGTAAAAGTTGGCGAGGAGCAACCTCAGTGCCACCATCCGTGGAGCTGCCTGTTGGTGGGTTTGGGGCATCTCTGAGTTCAGGCCTCTGGTCGGGGTGTTGCAGTCCCCTTAGATGTCTCCTGACACATAGATCCTCCTGAATATTTCTGGAACTACCTTTCTAACCTTTGTCGGAGTAAGAGCCTTTTGAATTTGAAGGCTGCTTTATGATTCAGAAAACACTTGCATCTCCTTCAGTTTAATCTCGATACTTCCGGGTTAAGAGGGAAGATGGTATTACCCACATTTTGCACATGTAGAATGCAGACAAATAGAAGTTTGGTAATTTGGTGAGGTAATAGTGAATTCAGAACTCAAACATGTCCTTGTTTTGTGTCTTTAAAGTTACTGTAATGACACATGGGCTGTGTATATATGTGTGACTCCTTAGAATATCATCATTGGGACTCTTTAAACATCAGATTTCCGTAGACGACACGAGGAACACTTTTTCAGTGTCCTCAGGTTTTTAAAAACATACAAACCAGAAGTGTGGGTTATGTGGGAAGCTGTGTGAGGTATGAAAAGAGCTAGGAGACCCCGCTGGATCTTACCACTCCGCGTCATGTGAACGTCTCCTGAACAGTAGCGGAATCTGAGTCCTGGGAGAGCAGTCTGACCTCTGTGCATCACCCATACTATTTGGACAAAGTGACATTCAATTTTTTTTTTTCTTTTTTTTTCAGTTCTGTTTATGCACAGAACAGATATGCTGGTATATCTTTAACATCTCCCTGGCACTCAGTCATCCCCCTTTTTAACTGAGAACTGACCCCAGTCTTGGTAGATGGTTTGTTTGCATTGTGTTTAATTTCATGACAACCTTTTGTTAGTAAACCATATGTAAATTTATTTGTGACAGTAATACATATTTCTCACTACGTTTTTAAAATAAATTTTATTGAAAGGAAACAACAGCACGTGTGGTTTTGAAATAGCAAAACTGGCAGAGCTGCAGGAATGATGGAGGTCTGGGAGACCCCGAGGTAGAGGAGGCCTGGGCAGATCCAGCAGGACAGCTGACACTGGCCACTGACTCTTGAAGAATCTCTGCTGTGCGGAGGCCTGGGCTGATTGGGGGGGGGGGGGGTGACAGTGAGAGCTTTGATCGGGTGGTGGTCTGAATCTAAGCAGATGTTAATTCTTCTCTATTTTAATTCCTTCCAGAAACGGACCTGAATTTGAAGCTAGAATACGACAGAACGAGATCAACAACCCCAAGTTCAATTTCTTGAACCCTAATGACCCTTATCATGCCTACTACCGCCACAAGGTCAGCGAGTTCAAGGAGGGGAAGGCCCAGGAGCCCTCGGCTGCTATTCCCAAGGTCATGCAGCAACAGCAGCAAGCCGCCCAGCAGCAACTACCCCAGAAGGTTAGAGCCAGTCCTTTTCTTCACTTGCCCAGAGCCAGAGGGGAGGATAACAAGATGTGCTTCTACTATCCAAGCCTCTACCACCCAGGGGGAGAATGGGGTTGTCGCCCTTCCAGAGGCAGACACCAAGTTTAGACAGCAGTCTGCTGAAGATGGATATGTCCCATGCACTTGTTGTCAGGGCTCAATCTGTGCTCAGTGCTTTAAGGAGTGTGTCTCATTGATACTTCAAGGAAGTTATACGAGGAGCCTGGCAGAGTGACCAATATATGCATGAGAAATCTTGAGTTTTGGGGTAGTATGATTTACCCCTACTCTTTGCCTTGACTGTAGCGTGGGTGCATTGTGCTGTGGCCAATGAGCCATTCACGTACCATCCCTCCCATCTATTTTGTCACTCTGGTTTCCCTCCATTTGGCTTACCTGCATCCCCCAGTTCCTGTGTGGACCAGGAGTATTGCCACCTAGTACTTGTAAGTGTCGTTGATTAGGCCTGGACTGGCCCCTTCACTTTGCTTCACTCCTGTGCCATGGTGGTAATGGCTGCTTTCGTTTCATGGCAAGAGGTACAGGTTGAAGTAGGTTCTAAGCCTTTCATTGCCATTTACTAATCCTAAGGCCTCCAGCTACCTGTTTCCTCATCTATAGAAAGAATTCATAGCACCTCTTCTGTCTGTCTTGTCGTTCATGTGGAGGTCAGCTGAAGTAATTAGTTGGGAGGTATTTTGTCCGATGGGGACTTCTGTTCACATGTGGAGGCTGTTGTGTCCTCCAACCCCTTTGGGTGGGATTTAGTAAGCCATTTCTGTCAGATCTTCTACACACACAAACACACGCACACCCCCGGTTTTGACTCTATTTCAAGATGAACAGAGTTAAAGAGGTATGAATCTACTCAGGGAATTGATGCCACAGTTGGCTCAGAAATTTGTTTTAAAAGTTAGGACTTTCTCACCCCACATGCCAGTGGTGTGCACACAATTACAGAGGCATGGATTCCATCCTGTGTGGGGGTATGTTCTCTCTTTCAGTCAGTCCACACTGTACCTTTGATCTTACACCCCCTCCGTGTTTTAGGTCCAGGCCCAGGTAATCCAAGAGACCATCGTACCCAAAGAACCTCCTCCAGAGTTTGAATTCATTGCAGACCCCCCTTCCATCTCAGCCTTCGACCTGGATGTGGTGAAGCTGACAGCTCAGTTCGTGGCCAGGAATGGGCGCCAGTTTTTGACTCAGCTGATGCAGAAGGAGCAGCGCAATTACCAGTTTGACTTCCTTCGCCCACAGCACAGCCTTTTCAACTACTTCACAAAGCTGGTGGAACAGTATACAAAGGTACTTGGGCTGGGCAGGCTGGGTGCTGGACCCGGTGCACATATTCTCTCTATGTCCGCTGTCTAGAAGCATGTAACAGTTGTGGAAAATTCCAGTTCCATGTAAGACCTCGATTTCTATTCAGTTGTTAAAATCCAACATTAACTACTGTTCCCAAAGAGAAATGAGATATATGATTAATAACTGCTGTTAAGTGAGTACCAGTGAGTGCCTGTTATATGAAAAGTGGTGCTGGTTGCTTTTAAGTATATTTAAATATTTTGTTGCCTTGTACAGGGCCTGAGAAGAAGCAAAACCTTAGTAATTGCCTCTCATTACCTAATTCATTCCTCACAAGAGCCTGTAAGAAGTGTTTTCCCTCCATTTTCTAGAAGCAGAAATAGGTTTAGAGAGATGACATCACTTACTCATGGTCTTTCAGCTTGTAAATAGCTGTGCTAAGACTTAAATCAACGTTTGACTCACTCTAACACCTATGAAGCTTTCTACAAAATATCTTGAGTTGAAAATAATCATTCAGATAGGCAGTGGGATATAGCTTAGCCCAAGTGTTGCCCATGTTTATTGAGTTCTTAGGTAGAAAGGGTCTTATTTAGTCCCTGATAACCTATAAGGTAGCCGCTGTTACACTTTACAGAAGAGAAAACTGAGGCACAGAGAAGTAAATTTGGCTAGGAAGCCGCAGAGGTGGAACTGGGCAGTTTTATTTCAGGCCTTGAGATCTTAATTATCCTGCTACATTACTGCGGTCAAGAATCTGGGCAAGTCAATACTGGTAGTTAATACTGTATTGTTGATTTATTTGTGAAACACTGGTGTAGATTTGTCTGGGGCACATTTTAGTGTACATGTGGTGGAGATGGTCATTCCCTTTTAGTGTCATGGTCTGCAAAGCTGTATTTTAGATCTAGAAACCATATGCCAAAAGACCTGATTTGAAAGTACTGTTACCTCATAAATGCATTTTATACTGTGAGTACGTAACTAGAAAGAATTGTAAAAATATGTGTTTAGAAAACCACTAAATCCAGAACTAGAGGAGTAATTAGAACAAGAATCACTGAGGCTTTATTATAATCAGACAGTATTGACTAAAAATGAATCCTGGGTTCATTTCCCCTACCAGACTGCTTCCAGGTTAAAGGTGCCCAGATCACTTTTTATTCTGGTACTTTCCAGTTCTTTCTCTCTCTAAGCTTGGTGCTGACATTTAGTACTCTGACCAGAGGGCCCTGGTGACTGCCTCTATCCATGAGGAACTCTAGGAGCAGATTCCTGAAATAGAATTCCTGGACTAGCATTCTCTCCAGGGTGGGGCTGTCAGTGTTGTTGGGGCAGTTGGAATGACTGGTTGTTCTGAACAAAGCCTGTTCTTTCTGCAAATATACATTGAGGAACAGATACTATCCCCGTGTTGGAGATATGATAGTAGACAACACACAGAAATCCCCGTCTTGGAATTTCTAATCTAGTTAGGGGTGTGGCAAGCAAGTGCAATGTCAGCTTGTGCTAGGTGGGGAAAAAAGACTTTGGGGGGAAAGAAAGGAGGGGGCAGAGATCTAAGAAGATGGGCCAGCTGCAGTCCTAAATGGGGTGGTCAGGAGAGGCCTAGTTGCAGCCAGGATCAAAGTCAGATCTGTCCACTGAAAGCAGCCACTGCAGACTGATACTGTACTCTCATTGGTTTTACAAGCTCTCCTGCTTATCCTTACAGAATTCTTTTCAGTGTTGGTGTCAGCTTTAAGTAGTGGTGTCACCATTACCATTGAAGGAAAACTAAGTCACAGAGGTTAAGTAACTCACCCAGAGTCATATTGCCAGATGGAAATGGAACCAGGACCTAGTGCTCCTGCTTCCCTTTTGTGCCTTTCCACAGACCCAGGAAGACTGCCTCTTTGTCCTGCATGGAGCTGCACTCATTGTTACTTTGATTCATCTGTGTTTCAGATCCTGATTCCACCCAAAGGCTTATTTACAAAGCTCAAGAAAGAGGCTGAGAACCCCCGAGAGGTTTTGGACCAGGTAAGCTGATTTTCTTACAGACATTTACTGATGGTGTAGTTACAGACAGTGACATCTGTTTTGTGTTTGGAAATATTCCTGAGGTGGTACCTTGCTGTGTCCTAGACTCAGGGCTGGTAGAAGAAAGGCCTTCTGGTACAAAAGCCGAGAGACCTGAATTTTCTGCTCCCCAGCATAACACTGCTTTCTGCTTTGCTTTTAGCTTCATTAAGTTGGCTTCTTAGCAAGAAGCCAACTCCTGAACATTGTCTTGGGTAGCAGGTGCCTTTTGAAGCTACGGGTTTTAGAGGGTTACTGGTGCAGGCTGCTTGAGTGTCTCTATGAAAGCTTTTGTTCTTCTGGCCTTTGAACCTGCTGCTTCTCACATGGAGACTCAATTGTCGTTCAGACTTCCTGGGAGTAGACTGCTACTGTGTGAGCCCAGAGCCCCTTGCCAACTCAAGTAGAGAACTCTGAAGTTATAACATATGGCTGACCTTGGGGCCCAGGCAGAAGATTTCTGTTTCGAATTTCACCTTGCTTAAACTCTGGGTCTAGGGGAAACCCGATGCTTGATATCGTAGTTTGCTTTAGGAAGTTTTTGTGGCCAGAGCAGTGTCCTGATCTGAATGGGATGTTGGCTCTGCTGAAGGCCTGGAGATGGCAGCTCAGCACCCTGCTGTTTCCCATCCCTTCAGGTGTGTTACCGTGTGGAGTGGGCCAAGTTCCAGGAACGTGAGAGGAAGAAAGAAGAGGAGGAGAAGGAGAAGGAGCGGGTGGCTTACGCACAGATCGACTGGCATGATTTTGTAGTGGTAGAAACAGTAGACTTCCAGCCCAGTGAGCAAGGTAGGGCTGCACAGAAGTGACTCCAGCTGGGGAGGCAGGAGCTTAGAGTCATCCCAGGAGACCACATCAGCTGTTTTTAGAAAGGGACAGAATCTCTCAGAGAGCTTTGTCAGTGTATGGTTCATCTCTGCCCCTGGTAGTCTTCAGTCCTAACGTTGCTCAGTTAAACCTAATTCAACATATATTTATTGTGCCAGACTTGGGGGGTGGGGTAGCAGGGTAGAGTGTGTCTCTGGATAAAGGAGCAAAATCAGGCAGCCCATCCTTTGGATAGCTGTCAGTTTGAGAGAGGGTGGGTGGGTAAGGATAATCTTTGGAGACTTTTCCTCTAATGTTGGCTCAACCCTCTACCAGGGAACTTCCCACCCCCCACCACCCCAGAAGAGCTAGGGGCCCGGATCCTCATTCAGGAGCGCTATGAGAAGTTTGGGGAGAGTGAGGAGGTTGAGATGGAGGTCGAATCTGATGAAGAGGATGAAAAACAGGAGAAGACAGAGGAACCTCCTTCCCAGCTGGACCAGGATACCCAAGTGCAAGATATGGATGAGGTAAACCCGTTGGGAGGGTCTTTGTGATGAACATTCCCCTGGGAGCCCGAGGCAGCAGCAGTGTGCTCCAGCAGACTCCGGCTCTCTGAGTGAGCCGGCTCTCTGGTGAGCCTGGAGAGCAAGCGTGGGCTACGGACCAGGCCGTCCTGGCTGAGCAGCTGCCCAGGCTCAGGCAGCACAGAACCTCCTTCCAGCTCAGACAACAGAGTCATTCATAAAGCAGGGATCTGAAGGCTGCTCAGGCCCTGCTCTGTGGCCTTCCCCTTTGCCTGGAGTCCCTACCTCCTGCTGCCCCCACACCAGGTCTCAGGAAACTCCCTACATCTCATGGTTTGGTGCATTTGAGTTTAGATTCGAATAACCAGTTCCCAGAGCTTTTCTAAGTGTAGCTGGTGCCTCTGGGCTACCTCTACTCACTTTGAACCATGCCCTCCAGGCAAGCTGTCCCCAGAGCCAAGCTGCTTTCCTCCCCTTGGAAAGAATTTGTGTGCAGCCTGAGAAGAAAGGGCCCCTGTGTTTGTGGGAATTGACTTTTTCTCTCCCTCCCAGCATTGCTTGGTGAGCAGCTACCATTGAGTGCTGACTTGCCCCTCACATCCCTCCTCAGCATGTTAAGTGCCCTTGGCCTCCTGGGACCGCCTGGTGCCAGCTGTTGGAAATGCTTGGGCGGAGTGTTAGCACCATGACCACCGTGCTCCCATTCATGTTGTGAGGAAGCAGCTTGGCTGGCTGCCGGTTGGCCTTGGCTGCCCTGGAAGGCCAAACACATGGACTCTGGCTGGGACCTACGGCTCCTTGCCAGCCTCCAGCTTTCAGCTTCAGGGAGGTGGCTTCTCAGCCCCCCTCTGAGTTTGCCTTCTGCTCTACTTTTCAGGGTTCAGATGATGAAGAAGAAGGACAGAAAATGCCCCCACCCCCAGAGACACCCATGCCTCCACCACTGCCCCCAACTCCAGACCAGGTCATTGTCCGGAAAGACTACGACCCTAAAGGTAGGGTCTGCTTTCCTGCCTGTGTGTGCACCTCACACTTGTCAGACTTCTGGGTGGGGCAGCTAGCTTTGTTACCTCTGGTATCCTGGAACCTTGATACATACAGTGTCAGGTACTGCACTGCACTGAGTAAATATATCAGTCTGACTCTTAACTCAAATTGCCACCCGGTGTTCTCACTCAAACATCTGTTTTCTTTTAGCTTCGAAGCCCCTGCCTCCAGCACCGGCTCCGGATGAATATCTTGTGTCCCCTATCACGGGGGAGAAGATCCCTGCCAGCAAAATGCAGGAACACATGCGCATTGGGCTTCTCGACCCCCGGTGGCTGGAGCAGCGAGATCGCTCCATCCGAGAGAAGCAGAGCGATGATGAGGTGTATGCACCAGGTGAGGTGGGGGATCCCCACCCAGCCCATACCCCTTCTTTGATTCGTCTTTGACTGACTTCTATCCATGAAAGTCTTGAAATTAGAGTCAAGTTACTTTAAACAAATGTAGACATTAAAAGAATAGGTATAGCCTGATAGGCTGCAAAAGATCTCTCCATTTTTGAGGTAGGCACCTGATAACTGGCTTTAACATCTCATTGCAAGATTCGGCTGTAGGTGGGAAGGATGCACATTCTGGAGGTTGTCTTAGGATGAGGGCTCTGATGACTGGACTTCCCTGATCACCTTGAAATGAAATAAGGTGTTCCTATGACTGCTGTGGGAAAAGCAGCACAAAACAGAAAATTCTCCCTGAGACAGGATACCAGGCTTAATCCTGTATCTGCTACTTGCCACTTATGTGACCCTGGTTCCATTTCTGGTCAAAGGGTTGAATAAGCGCTCATTTGCAGGCTTAGTGCTGCTGATTGGGCACCTTCCCCAGGCTTCTAGTGCTGGATTGGGACCCTTATCTTTGTCCTGTGGGACCAGCCTCTGCTGGGCACACCAGGAGAACTGCTTTGTTGGAGGGACACCTCATTTAGTTTCCCTTTCTGTCCTCTGCCTCCATTCTGTGACTGAATCCAGGTCTGGATATTGAGAGCAGCTTGAAACAGTTGGCTGAGCGGCGTACCGATATCTTTGGTGTAGAAGAAACAGCCATCGGTAAGAAGATTGGCGAGGAGGAGATTCAAAAGCCAGAGGAAAAGGTGAAATTCACATGAATCCTGTTGCTTTCCCTGCCGTCAGACTCCCAGATTGGGCTCAGTTTCAGGAGTGCTGACAGGTGGTGACTTTTTCCCTTGCAGGTAACCTGGGATGGCCATTCTGGGAGCATGGCCCGGACCCAGCAGGCTGCACAGGCCAATATCACGCTCCAGGAGCAGATCGAGGCCATCCACAAAGCCAAGGGGCTGGTCCCGGAAGATGACACCAAAGAGAAGATTGGCCCCAGCAAGCCCAATGAAATCCCCCAGCAGCCACCACCTCCATCTTCCGCTACCAACATCCCCAGCTCAGCTCCACCCATCACCTCCGTGCCCCGGCCACCCGCAGTAAGCCAGCTGCTGTCTTGTGACTGATCTTTCAGAGCTTGGTTCTTTAAGTGGGACTCTCTTGGCAAATGCTGTATAGTGAGACCTGAGTGCTGAGTGGGTCAAGTTGAGGGAGAAAGAATCCTTTTAATGGAAGTGGCACTCTATAGCCTGATCTTCCAGCTGTGTGGGAGGATTAGAATAGGGAGGGAGGCAAGTGACAAATATGAGAAGCAGGCTTGGGGCAGAGAAGGCCTCTGGGCTTAATGGGTCTTTGAGGACTGCTGGCATGCTTCCAGAATGCTAAGTCAAGGTCAGCCTCTCTCCGTGCTTCTCAGGGTTGGCCACCAGCAACTGGTTGAGTCCCAAGTGGAAAGAGTGTTGTCCTGGGTGACTCTCTATGTATCCTGTCAGAACTCCATGTGAGGCTGTAGTCTCTCAGCCCCAGGGTGGTAATTCGGAGCTGTCCAGCCCTTATTCTCGTGACTAGTTACCAGCTGTGTGTACCCTCGAAGTCTAGCCTTGGCTTCATGTGACCTGTGGGTCCCTCCCCTCACACCCCCTTCCCTGCAGATGCCACCTCCTGTTCGCACCACAGTTGTGTCTGCAGTACCTGTCATGCCTCGGCCTCCCATGGCATCTGTGGTCCGACTACCACCAGGCTCGGTGATCGCCCCCATGCCACCCATCATCCATGCACCCAGGATCAACGTGGTGCCAATGCCTCCCTCGGCTCCTCCTATCATGGCACCCCGCCCACCCCCCATGATTGTGCCAACAGGTGAGTGTCTCTCACATTGTTTTCCAGATCATTAGGTCAGGGACTTCAGTCCAGGCAATGGGCAAAACAGTCACTGATGGTAGGGGCTGTTCTCCCAGCTGGGATTCATCCCAGAGGAGATCCTTGGCTTTCCCTTGTGAGAAATTCCCAAATTGGAAACAAAGGAGCCGTACCTCCTAGGGGAGGTGAGAGGCTAATATGGCTGAGCTAGGGTTTGTGTACCCAGAGGGGTCCGACCCTGGGCAGGTGCAGAGGACTCGCAGATTCTGGTCTGCTGGTCTGCTGGTTTCTGATCAGTCCTGTCCCTTCTGCACCCCTTACTGTCTGTGGGCAGCCTGTCAGGTCCCCTTGCTAGGAAACCTGTTGAGTGCCAGACTCAGCAAGGAATGACACTTCACACTTCTGACTAAAGACACAGGAATCCTTTGCTTCTCACCAGCCCTAGGTCCTGAGCCCCCTTCTCCTCATTCAGACAATTGCTTCTACCTGTTCTTTCAGCCTTTGTGCCTGCTCCACCTGTGGCACCTGTCCCAGCTCCAGCCCCAATGCCTCCTGTCCACCCCCCGCCTCCCATGGAGGATGAACCTACCTCCAAGAAACTGAAGACAGAGGACAGCCTCATGCCTGAGGAGGAGTTTCTACGTAGAAACAAGGTATCTCATCCTAGAGTGCTGGCTGTGGCCTGGAATGTCTGGTTGGGGTGGATTCCTGTCCTACCATAGTCACACACTTGCTGGAGCACCCTGTACCCTTTCCATGGTCGTGTGGTCCTCAGTTAGCCATTGGAGGCCTGTGAGGGCTTCTGTGTACCCACTCGATAAGGGGTCACAAGTTGGAGCAGCAGAAAGTGTTGCTGGTTCCCTGGTGTGAACAGTTGTCGCAGACTCCAGCTCCAGAGCTGCATGCCTGGGCTGGTCTGAGGCCCATTCCTAAGGCACCAGGCAGCAACATTTGGCTATGAAAAGTGCCCTGGACACCTGCAGGAAATTCTGGGTGCAGTTCTTAATTTCTTTGTGGCTTTTTCCCTTCCACAGACTGTCCTCCCTCCCTCCCTCCTCAGCTGTAGTCCTTAGGAAGTTCACCTGCTGTGGGGGTGCTAGAATTGAGAGGAGAACCTTGGCATTGCTGGTCCCCAGGGGAGATGTGACGCAGCAATGAAGAGACAGACCTAGCCCCACTACCTCGGTGTATTTGACCAAATCTCTTGTTGTTTCTTGCCTTTTTTTCCTTTCCATTGATTGTAGCACCTACCTATTCAGTGCCAGGTTAGAGCCACAGAAATACAGGCGCTTGTCCGTTAATGTTCGCAACAGTGCCGCGTAGCGGTTGTGACGGCCCGCATTTCAGACATAGTATTGAACCTCAGAAAGACTTCCGATTAGAGTTGATAACTCAGGTCTTCTGACCTCATGGTTCATACGCTCTCCTCCTGTGCTGTGTCTTGGGGTTTGCATTTGCTCTGGAGTCACCAGGGGGTAGGGCAGAAGTCATTTTAAAGAAAAGGGGCCACAGTGGTGTCAGAAGTGAATTAGGCCAGAATTCAGGAGTCCAGACAGACAGGTGATACTGTGTCCGCTGACTTGGCATCGTAGAGTCTGGTTCCTGATTGACTTGGAGCTCTTTGGGCATAATGACTACCTCCTCTTTTCCAGGGTCCAGTGTCCATCAAAGTCCAGGTACCCAACATGCAGGATAAGACAGAATGGAAACTGAATGGGCAGGTGCTGGTCTTCACGCTTCCGCTCACAGACCAGGTATGAGTTGCTGCTGCCAGCTGGCATCAGGGGAACCATGGCGTCAGGGGACAGTGTGCTTTAGTTGGCCTTAGCAAGGGAATGAACGATCTCTCCTCATCTTACAGGTCTCTGTCATCAAGGTGAAGATTCATGAGGCCACAGGCATGCCTGCAGGGAAACAGAAACTGCAGTATGAGGTGAGTCAGGGTGTCTATGATCTTGGCCCTTGGGTCCTTCAGCCTCCGTCATCCCAGAGGCTAAATTCACTGTGCAAGTAAAGGAGTGGAGAGATACCTGGGTGTGACCTTCTGAATTGGTCCTGAAAGTGGTGAGGCTGGCTGAGAGGGCCAGAGCAAGTTAGTCTGACAGGGTGAGACTCTGGGGGGTCCTAGGGGAGTTCAGAGAACTCTGCCTCAACAACTGGGGACAAGAATTAGTTCTCTGGTGGGTTCCTGACCCAGTGGTGGGACCATCCCACCCTGTGTGGTCTCTATAGCCTGACTCCATGCATGGAAACAGAGTCCAGCCCAGCCTAATTCCCACCAGGTCATGCAGTAGTACTGCTGTGTTCTCCCTCCTGAGACTTTCCCCACTTTGACCCTGTTTCCTGTTCTATAAAGTGAAGCTGTTGGATGAGGTGATTTGTAGTCAGAATTCATGGGATTGGTCAGGACCAACTTCCTTGGAAGATAAGCTTTGAGCCAAATATTGACAAAGGGAAAAATCTTGGTTGGTGGGAAGGAAAATGAAACATTGTGGGAGGAGCCAGAGATTGCTAGTCCTCCTAGGCCCTAATTTGCCCCACCTTTCCTCAGGTTGCAGTGTTAGCTCAGTTCAGGGATAAACAGACATTGGGAATGATAAGCCTTTGCAGAGCTGAGGAGTTGTTTCTACATAAGCCAGGCTGCCCCTTGCTGAGACACATTGTTTCTTTTCCAGGGCATCTTCATCAAGGATTCCAACTCACTGGCTTACTACAACATGGCCAATGGTGCCATCATCCACCTGGCCCTCAAGGAGAGAGGCGGGAGGAAGAAGTAGAGAAAAACCCACTGTCAAGTCCTAACCACTGCCGTTTTGCCTCTCCTGTCCCCCATTTCCTTTCCCAGACCCAGGAGACCCTGCCTGCATATTTGTTTCTGTCTCACTAAGTTTGGGGAAATTCACATTGTCCTGCAAAGTTTCCTGCCCCTGACCCCCTCCCCACACTGATAAACCGTAGCAGTGCTTTCTAAGCTTCTCCCCATCCCAGTTGTCTCTGGAATCCGTTTGTGTAAGCATCTTGATTGTTGGGATTCATTTCTTGGGGCAGCCCACAAGGAAGAGTGAGCCCAGGGAGGTCTTGTAGGATAGTGCCATAGTGCCAGGTGGCGCTTGGCTGACAGAATGTGGTGGTGGTTGTCTTTAGTCCCTTTGTATCTCATCTTGGGCTAATAAACCTCTTGGACTCTTCTTGTGAAGTTGATGTCATAAGGTTTATCCCTTGGCTCCCTGTCCAGACCCTAGGCACTGAAAATGGCACAGTGCCTTGTGACTCTTCTGCTCTGAGGAATTGTGGGGCTTTTAGTTAAATTCTTGGCACCATTAAATCTTTGAGGTAA
>PVHY01025028.1:0-18889 GCA_004024945.1 Uropsilus gracilis | reverse complement strand
GAGGGAGGGAGGGAGGGGGAGGGAGTGAGAGAGAGAGAGCGCAAAAGGTGGATCTGTGTGGGGTGGAGGGAATTCTCTGCAGGCGGCCAGCGTGTCCTCTGCCGCCTGCCTGCAGAGCTGCGCTGAGCCATGCCATATCCGGTCGGAAGTACAAGTCTGGAGTGCCTGGCTCGGGACGTTGCAGCTGTTCTGGGGAGCTGCACAATTAGAATTCTCCTAGCGCTCCGTGCCCGCAGGAATCCAGTCACGTGGTAGACGCGGTGCCTGGAGCTGGGGTCAATGAGAGCTCAGTCTGGGAGAAAAAGCGTTCCTTCCCTCTGAGACTATCCTGCTTCAGCTGGGCGCTGCTGGACTTTTACTCACAGTAAACCTCACCACCTTCCAGAAAAAAGATCCTGCAAATGACCCAGGCTAGATTTCTGAGCCTTTCTGGGCGCTCTCAGGTACCTGGGTACTGAGTGTGGGACAAAGGGACTCCCTTTTCTTTTGCACCAGGATTTTGCAAGCCCATGGCTTCTGTCAGAGGCACTTTACAGATGTCCCCTTCTCCTTTAATTTATTTTCATCTCTACCACAACGGGGCTTTCTTTCCAAGTATACTAGCATCTGGTTCCTGGATGACTTTAAGACTATAGAGAGATCCCTTCTATTCCAGCCCCCCTAGCCAAGCATATATAATTAATCAAAAGGGCAAAAGCTTTCATTAGAATTTCCTGAATAAAAACCAAGACCTTGCTATTTCTGGATTTGGGGAATTGAAAGGCCAGATTTCCCTCTTCTCTACATCCTCTTCGTCTCTTGACAGAATGCATTTATTTCCTTGTCCTTTAGGCTCACATCTATTACATAAATCTCCTGGATACTCTCCCTCCAACCCACTCAGTCCTCCTCTGCCAAATGAGATTCTTGACCCAGATCTTGCCCAATTTGAGTCTCCCTTGATCCATATGGCTCTTATCACTGATGAACCTCCCTCTATTCCCAGGACCAATAGCTATTCCTCAGGGAATTCAATTCCTCCCTGTTGTTTTCCAGTTTGTTCTGTGCTGTTGCTTTTTGCCTTTCCTAACACCCTCATTCCTGACCAAGTCCTCATGTCAGACCTCACTGCTCTCCTGTGTAAAGGGAACTAGTGTTCTGTCAGACACCCACGCTCTCCTATCAGCAATCACTGTTTTGCTGTCAGAATCACTGTGTAGTCTCAAAAATCACTGAAGTTCTTTTAAAAATGACTGTCCCGAGGAAAGTCACCACTCTCCAGAAATCATTGTTCTTTTGTCAGAAATCCACAAATGTGCTCTCAAAAGTCAACATTTTCTGCCAGAGATTATTTTTTCTTGTCATAAACCATTATTCTCCTGTCTAAAATCCCCAGACTCCTTGTCAAAAATTCCTGCTATCCTGACAGAGATCCCTGTTTCTTGTCAGAAATCATTACTTTCCCAGAGGAAATTGCTGCTCTCTTTCCTTGATCATTCTCTCCGTAGGAATTGAACTGTTTGTCATACTTTGATATTGGTGGCCTTCCTGTGACTTGCTTACTGCTGGCTGTTCACACTCATTTTACTGTTTCTTTAAATTCAATGCTGTGGGCAGTGGCATAGCACTGAGGATCCAGTCTCATGTGTCTGTCGATTACAGCCAAGTTATTTTTGCTTACTGGACTTTCTCCTCATCTCTTTCCTAAGGATGACAATATGATCTGCTCTGCCTGCTTCACGTGGTTATTTAACTTAGATCAACAATAGCTCTGATTTTCAGAAAGCTGCTACCATGTTGGAGCCAACATCAGTCTTCCTATAATTTTTACTCACTGTTGAACCATGGAGCACATCTACTGTCTCTTCTATGCCATGTTCTGTTAGCCCCAACCTGGCATCTCCCTTTGCTCAGGGGAAGTGTTTTCCAACATTTAGACTGAAAACTTGGTTCTCCTAGAATATGGTTTCCAGACTTCATGCTAACCTGGCCATATAAAGCCCTGCCCCCCAAAACATGTTTTAGCTTGCTTGAATTTCTCTCTGAGTGTGGTCTGAGCAGCTCAAGGTGGGGAGGCTTATCACTTTCCTCCTTCTAAAGACTTAATGTGTATTAATGTGGAGAGTATTTACTGTGGCCCAAGATTATATCAGTTTTTGTACCCAAGGTCAGCTTTATCATTTATCATATAGACTCTTTCCAGCCAGAAATGTTACTTATTCAAGCCATTATTTTTCCGATTATAGGTTGGTAATTTTCTTTGAGTAGATTGTATTGTGTAAGTCCTTTTAGGTTAATCCTTTAGGTTTATGTGTTGAATTGTTCAGGGAATTGTTAGCAGGCAGTTTGAGAAGTATCCAGAGACCCCCCTCAACCTGTCTGCTCCAATTAAGTTCTGCCGTCCACTACATAAAGAGAAAACATACTCTTGTTGCCTAACACCTGCAATAGATAAGAACTTTAAGCAATTAGTGTGCAATAGAGAAAAGAAAAGAAAGAGAATATAGTCAAAATAGTTTCCCCATGAAAGATCTAAATTTACCCATCCCCATAAGAGTAAATGCCTGGTCAAACAAGAGAAAGCGGAGCCACTGAGGCCAACAGCTGACCACAGGTCTAAGGCACCTTCTGGTAGGGACCTGTGGGGAAGGAGTGGAAGGGACCAGGCAAATCTGGAAGAAAAAGAGCAAAAACAAAATGCAAGTCAATATAAAGGCTGCCTTTGTCAGCATCCCCACTCACATCTCTTTCAAGTGTGTCCTTGCATGTCTCCAAGTCCCGGGTCCAAGGCCACAAAGCAAACATAGTTTCTTCTTCACGTCTCTCTGCTCCAAGAGTCTCCTTCAGTCTTAGTCTTCTATTTCCTCCCTGTCTTTCTTCCCATGTTCTTCTCCCAATCTTTTCTAACTTCTTACTGATTAGCAACACCCTTCCTTGGGTGGGGAGGGGAACCTGGAACCTCCCTCTTTTATGGATATCACACTGCTATGGATTTAGCACTCTTTCTTCTCCACCCCCTGCTGGATTTCTAGTCATTATCACTGGACTCTAGAAATGATTTTGCTTTTATTTTAATTTTTTTCCTACAACTAAGACTGTAGAAGGAATGATTTACCAGACATAAGTTACATTCAGTCACAAGTGAAAGCAGAACTAGTCCAGAAGGTCATCAGTCCAGGGTTGATGATTCAAAGGATCTATTTTGATATGAGCAAGGTGGTTCTCTCAAAGGTGGTAGAAGTGATCAGATGGTCACCAATGTTCTAGATCCATTGAGGTGAGTTCTGAAGGGTAGCATGCAATCCAACAAGTATCCCTGGCATCTGGATTTACTTATTTCTGCTTTTGTGGTTTCCACAGGTACTATCAATTTACTTGAACCTCAACCTTATCTTTCTGCTTTTGCATTTCACCCGCCCATTCACTTCCTCCACTAGGTTCTCATGGTATGAAGTTACTCAGAAGATGGCACTAAGGCTGAGATAATTTGTTTTATTTTATTTTATTTTATTTTATTTTATTTTTTTGAGACCAGGTCTCACTATTATTGCCCCTGGAACTGCAGGATCTCGTTGCCTGGGGTACCACAGACTCAAGCAATCCCCAGCCTCAGCTTACCGGGTAGCTGGGATTACAGGCGCGCGCCACCACGCCCAGCTATTTTTTTTTGGAACTAGGTCTCGCTAAGGGCCCCAGGTGGGGCTCGAACCACGAGCCCTAACCCCGGCCGCTTCATAGGCTGAAGCTTACAGGCATGAGCCACTGTGCCTGGCTTGGCTGAGATAATTTGGATTTTACAAATCTACTATATTACTGAACAGATTTGTCATTTCTACTAATATTCCTGAAAGACTCTTTCTTGGAATGCTTCCCCATTCTGACTTATAATGGGGAAAGCTTTACTTATGCAAGCTGGGGTGCTGCTCTACCTCCTTGCCTTTAACACTCAAAATGGGTGACCACACCCTCTTACGCAGGAGTATTGTTAACTAAGCCAAAAAGCACATCAGAAGGAAATGAGGACAATGTTATTAGAAAAGTAATTTTCAATCCTGATTTCTATTTTTAAAGGTAAATCATTCAATACATTGGTAATTCAACCATTAATAGCAACAAGCTGCTTACCGTATAATTTACAACTGAGCACTGAGCAAAGTCAAAGATACCTGGCCTGATAACTAAAACTGATTTTCTCTGAATTGTACTGGTTACACTTGATCTTAGTCAAAGGACTGAGAAGTGACTGTGCACTTTTTTTTTCTCATTATAATTTTTTATTTTTGGATTTTGTACCATACATGAATGCATAATTGTTGATCCCCATGCGATTACCCCACCCCACCACGGCCCCTCTGGTCTCTTTGCCTCCTTTCTTTGTGTTGTTTGTCCATGTTTAGCCCTTTAGTCTTTTTTTGCCTTCATAGGCCAATCCGAGCACCTTTGACTTGTACCAATGCTTCTTGTTTCTTGGTGGCTGTTCTTTCAGTTGTTTTCTGCCTCATTCTGCTGCTCCATCCCATTACGTTTCAGGTCTTTGGCTTTGGGGGCCTGACTCCCAGTCTTATGTTTTGGTAGAGCTGCTCCTCGATGGGGACAGCCATCGGCTGATGGTAGGTCTCCCAGTCTCCTTTTTAGGAGCTTTGCTGTTGGGCCACTGCCATTCAGTAGGCATCCGCCCTCTGGCAAAGGGGGTGTGCAGTTCCTTATTGACAGCGTCTCTGTGCTGGGTTTTTGGTCACAGCTCCCCAGTGAAGTAGTAGGCGTAGTTCTTTCATGTTTGTTCTCACAGTTCATTGCTCTGTGATCTTGCCTTGCTCTTTTTGAATCCTGCCCTAGAGGCATGTGTTTTTATGGTCTTTCTTGCTGTTCCTTGCCTCTTCTGTTTCTATGTTGAGGTTCGTCACGATGACTTATTGGTGGTGTGAGCTCCTTGGAGTGGAGGCGAAGTGAGAGGGGACAGTGGTAACTACCCCCCACTTGCACCCTGCTTCTTGGTAGGCCTCAGGTGTACTGGCCAGCCCCAGCAAGCCCTGTCAGACCCTTGGCCACACCCCACCCCCACCACGTAAGGGGACAAAAACCGGTCGCGTGACTGGCATGGTGGCATCCAGTGTCCGGGACGCTGGAGGCGTGGCTGAAACCGACCTGTGAGACACCCGCACGTGAGCGGGAACAGCCTCTGCAGACTGAACCCTGTGGCTCCATCCCACCCACCCTCCAGAGGCAGATGGAGCAGGCACGTGAGACTCGGTGACTCTGATGGCGGCCCTGATGGCAGGACTGCGGAAGGCGAGCCAAGTCACCCGCGTCGACTGTGCACTTTTTAAATGGGAATTTTAAAGTTGTGAATTTTCTTTGATTCCCATTTCCAAACAAACAAAAGCAAAAACAACTATTTAAAAACATGAAAGATTAAAAACAAAACAAAACAGACTATAGAGACCATTGTTTTGAATTATATTTCAACTCTACCTCTAATAGTCTGGTCTTGGATAATGACTTGATTTCTCTGATTCTCTCTTTCATTCCACTGATAAAAGAAACTTATCTCCCATTCCTCCATCCCCCCACTTCACCCCTTTCATATGGAAATAGGGAGTAACCAATCAAAGTGTCCCATTTTCCTAGACATTGGTACTGAATTGCTCACATAAACCAAAAAATGTCAGTCAAGGTCTTCAGAAATGCTGGTGTGGAAGTGAGGGCAATAAGGCTCTCACCTTTTGAAGTTATAAACTGTGAGGTCATAGAGCCAGATGGAAGAACATACTAGAAAATGAACTAGCTGAGAGGATGGAAGGTGACAGAGATTTACTGACAACATCTGTAATGTATGAATCTAGCCTTGTTAGAAGCTAAATAATTCTTGATATTTTTATGCATGTGTGCAAATAGTTCCCTTTTTTCTTAACCTTATTTGAGTTGGATTTCTGTCATAAGCAACCCAAAGGGACCTACCATAAAAATTTATTTTATAAGGTGGTTGTAAGAATTACTTGCTGTGATACATGTCAAGCACCCAAAGCTTGCACATAACAGGCACTCAAAAAAGGAAAGTTGCTATAATTTTCATTGTTACTGGCACATCTTCGTGGCAGGGGGAGGAGCATTGCATCTCTGTGAACAGTTTCTAAGCCCCACTTACATGCATCTGCTTTGGATTACAAGTACCAGTGTGCAGTGAGCTGAACTTTCTGGGGGGAGGGGGGGCTGGGTGAGGTAAACTGGGAACGAGCAAGGTGGATATATAAATGGCGTTAGGACAAGAGAGGAAGAAAGAGACATGTGGAGTAGAAACATTTAGAAATGCTTAGGAAAAATTCTTAGAAGAGACATGCAAGGGAGGGATACCCTGGAGAAGTTGCTCCTGGGATTAGTGTTTTGGCAAATGGTGGAGGCTGTTTTCTTGACCTCATGGTAGATTATGTGATATATTTTGAATTTTGTTTCAGCTCTCTGGGACCCACCTAACCCTTTTCTTATAGTTCCCCTCCAGAAGATACCTCAGACCTGTGGCAAACTTTCAGGTCTCAGCTATGCTGCTCCACGCTGAGTCTCTTTGGCTGGGTAATTTTTTGGAGTTTTATTGGGAAACTACTCCTTGAAATCCTTTCTTCTCTCCCTACCTCCAACAATTCTATTAAAATCTTACCCATAAAGAATTTTCTTTTGCCTTGTGCACACGAATAGCAGACCCCACTTTGGAGCATTGTCCCTTAATAGTTTGGGGTCCTAAGGTACCCTTCAGTTGCATGTTAAAGTCATCATCATATGTAATAGATAAGGGCTATTTTATGTTCACTTTTTAGCCTGTAGTAGCAAAGACAGTGTGAAGTATAAAGTAGGGTCTCGATAAACATTCTTAGAGATAAGTTGATATCTTTCTCTAAACCAAATTTAAACATGAATTAATCAGGTATTGTTTCTTATCTCTGCTCCTAGGCCTAGAAGATAGAGACAAGTCTACAAAGTGAAAAAAGTATTGAAATGGAGGTAAAGAAACTGAAGTCCCAAGTCTGACAATGCTCTTTTCAATGGAGTAAATTGGGAAGGCCCTCCCCCTCTTTGGGCTTTGGTTTTCCATTTGTCAAATTAGGCTATCGACTTTACTTGATTTTATTTCCTTGTATAAGGTTTAGACTTGCATTTAAGGAGAAAAGATATCATGGAACTCTTTTACCACCTCTTAATTTCTTGGAGTTAAAATGAACTCTGTCTCATAGCTCCTTTTGCAGCCCTCCCTGGAGCTTCCCACAATGACATGTGACCAGGAATAGTCAGGGTGCTTGCTGATGACCACTTACAAGATTCTATATTCCCATAGGAAGATGCAGAGTTGTTCCGTAGTCTTTACTTGCTAACATAAAACTGTTACCAAAAACATTTTAGAATGATTTATAGCCCTGAGACCTAAAATATAATTTAGTTTCCAGGAAAAAAATCAATGAAAACAATATTTTTCATTCATCAAGCATTTGTTTAGCATCTTCCAGGCATGCCAGGGGAACAAAGGATAAAGACCCCATTCCTGAGGTCAAGGAGGGCATAGTTTTGCAAGGACTGTTTGCTGTGTTGTTCATCAAGATATCAGGTGCCAATGGAGATTTTGTTCGTCGTAGTGGATGACTACTGTGTGCCAGGCACGGGATAGACAAGTTTGTGTACACTGTATTGTCACTCAGTTTTAACTTTCCAGAAACATGGATCTAGTTGAGGATGGTAACCAGATCCATGTTTCTGGGAGGAGGAAATTGACAATTGATTTTCCCTTCATAAAGAGACCCGGATCCTCACAAACTTGTCTTATCCTTGCTGTCTGATTATAAGTGAAGTTTATCTCTCTGATAGAGCCTGGAGCTACCCTGTGTGCAGGCAGCATTGTAGAAGAAATGAGGGACCAATTTTTGCTCAAATACTTTGGAGTGAAGGGGAGTCATTTTTATATCAAAATATATATTGACAGATCATGGAGTAAAGTTTAAGATTTGAACAAATTTTAGATTCATTCATTTTACTTTAAAAAAAATAATATTGACTCCCTACCCTGTGTCAAACATTGTCCAAAATGCTGGGGTTTGAGCTGTAAATAATATAGTAAAAAAAAAAAAAAAAAAAAAAAGAGCCGAGTATGGTGGCTCGTGCCTGTAAGCTTCAGCCTATGAAACCGCCGGGGCTAGGGATCACGGTTCTAGTCCCCCCCTGGGGCCCGTAGCAAGACCTAGTTCCAAATAAATAACTGGGCATGGTGGCGTGCGCCTGTAATCCTAGCTACCTGGGAAGCTGAGGCTGGGGATTGCTTGAGTCCATGGTACCCTGAGCAACGAGAGCCTGTGGTTCCATAGGCAAAAATAGCGAGACCTAGTCTCAAAAAAAGAAAATCCCTGCCCTCATGGGGCTTACATCCTAGTGGAAGGAAACAGTAAACACCAGTATTTTAGATGCTAAAATCTCTCTCTCTCTCTCTCTCTCTCTCTCTCTCTCTCTCTCTCTCTCTCTATCTCTCTATCTATCTGGTACATCAAAGAAAAGTAGAGCCTGCACCAGGTTGCTTCAAGCTTACCAGAAGATTCCCTGGGAACCCAACCCCTTGCCTCTGCCACAGGGTTATTATTCAGGAACAGCCAGTAAGAAGACTTGCATAGGGTAAGCTGTGGAAGTGTGTGGCACTTCCATACCTCTCCAGGTGCACCATACTCCCCAAATCACCACAGTTTACCAGCCAGAAGCTTGCTGAAATCCTTCCCTTTGGGATTGTGTGGAGGCTTCCGGACTAGGCTTGATTGATTACTTCTTTGATCATTGACAATTGAACTCAGTCTTTAGCTTCTTTCCTCCCTCCCCAGGTCTCAGAGTGGGCTGGAAGTTCCATCACTCTTATCAGCCCCCATCTTTAGGGGTTTCCATAGGACACCTTATTAACATAACAAGAAATACTTTTATCACTGTCCACATTTAGGAAATTCTAAAATTTTGGAAACTATGAACCAAGAACTTTGAATGAAGACCAAATATGAATAATAAGTGTATATTGTGTCATCAGAGTGAATATATATATGTATACATACCCCTAATAGATCATAATATTAATATAGGTCTGGGCCCAGCTCCCAGGGTCCGCAGCTAACAGGATCTAGGTGCTGCTGGTGCTGCTGGTGCTGCTGTTCCCAGCTCCCTTGTGGGCGCACTGCCTGGGGGCCAGAGGTGGGACACACTAAATCAGGCTTTTGTGTCCCTGTCTCTTCTTGGGCCCTTCCTTCTCTCTAATTTGTGGACACTCTCCTTCCAATTTCTTCCCTTTCTCAGCCATGTGGTTTCCTTCTTCCTCTGAAAAATGCTTTGGAGTGTGATCTGAAAATGATTACACTAGGTTGCAAATGGCTAGTCATAGCTATTATTCCTTCCAGTAATACTTAAATTGTAACTATTCAATAGACTCCAAAGTTAAAGAAATGCAACCCTGATGGAGGATTTACAAGATCAGCTAGTAGCTGATGGATGTGTTTTGGGGGATTAGCATCTCTCAAACTCTATAGATACCCCTTATCTTACTTCCCACTGTGTGACTTGGGGGGGAATATCTCCCAGGAGCCTGAATAAAAACTGAAATTCTATGTCCCTTTTCTTCAGAAGCAGTGAGGCAAAGATGTCACCACTAAAGAAGATCCTGGGCAACTAATGGTAATAATTAAATCCCCCAAGGAGACAGAATTTTCATGTCTTTTGTGTTTTGGGAGTGTTTCTGGCTATAGTGGAAGAGAGAAAAAAAATCTGTTGTGGTAGCTCTTATTCTCCTGCTGAGAAAGGCACCCTGGGGTGTTTGCATCAGGGTCCAGTTCTTTTTCTCTTTTTCTTTTTCTTTTTTTTTTCAGAAAAAAAAGCCAAGCAGACTTTTAAAAATTAAGGCCATGTGTGTTCCCCACCCTGCAGATCTAAAAACTGAAAGTGGGTAGACTTAGAAGATTGGCAAGGGATGCAAAAGGAAGCTCTGGAAAAGGTGAGTGGAGGGGGTTGGGCACAGCAAATTGCTGTCTGTCCAGAATTTGAATTTCAGCCCTGAGTGCTACAGGATGTGCCACTGCAAAGGGCAGGGAATATCACCATGGCCAAGGGAATGGGCACCATTGTCCTCATCTCAACAACTTAATGATAATTCACAGCAAGCTATGAACTGGGCTTCCTGAGAGGTGTCACTGGAATGGAGGAATGAGAAAGGCAGAGATGTACATGGAGGTGGAACAAAGAGGAAGGAGAGATATGTGGAGTGGCTGCTCCCCATTCTTTAGTGCTTTGGCAGGCAGGTTCTTCAAGGATGATGATGGCATCACCTTGACCTCATGGTGGACTATCCAGCTCAATTGGTACATGGGGAATTCCTCATCTCAGTTTCCTGAGCCCTGCCCAAATCTTTACTTTTCTCTGCTGGGAAGTGCCTTGAACTCCTCTCCTGGTAACTCTGGAGCTCTGTACCCTTGACTGTGTATTTGCTCACAAGGGGGTGGGTGATTTGGGAGTCTGGTTAGGAATCTCTCACTACACCTCTTCCTCCCTTTTGAACTGCTCATCGAGTAAACATTTTTGAGCACATAAAAGAGATGAGTTTCCTTTATGTGTAGCTAACTGGACCCTTAAAACAGACCCCTCAACTATTTGGGGTTTCTGGGAGTCTCCTGGTTTTGCATGGCATCATCAGCTTTCCTGGCCAGGAAATAAATCTCCTTGTAGCATAAACCCATGCCCTTAAGTACCAAGAAGAGTTCCTTGGCTTCTCTGCCTCTCACCATCTTTGGAGATGACATCTTCCAGATAGAATAAAAGTTGACAGTGGTGGGAGGAGAGGTGAAGAAAGAGCAGATTCTGTGGGTCAGAGGGCGATGCTACTCTGAGCTAACTTAAGTAGGACAGTGATGTGGCAAAGGTGGGTAAATACGAGCCTGGGAGCCAGACACCTAGTTTTAGTCCTTATATGACTTGGCATAAGTTACTGTCCTCTCTACCACCCACCAAGGAATCAACTGAGATGGCCTCTATATATTCCACCAGACCTGAAATTGTTCTACCTCTTCTCCCATGAGAAACACTGCAGGAAGAGTTAGTGTATCAGAGCTACTCAGAGGATATTCGATTAACTCATCTCTTCTCTTGGCCTCAGATGGAACTGTGACAAAGTATTCATCTAATCTGTCTTTACTGACTACTTCTGAAGCACATTATACCTGGAATCCTCTCCCCATTTTCTCCACTCTGCTCCTTTGGTTTTGCACATGGGACTCTGCCCCAATGGCACTTTTCTGTCCCTGAGAAATACCTTTGCAAGGTGTCCTCAAAACCCCAGAATGGAAGAAACTTCTAAAGAGTGACTTTGTCTCATGATATTAACCTTGGTGACATGCTGTCTACGTGTGGACCACACAAAGACTTATATTAGAGGCATTATACCTTGATGGTTAAGAACTTAGGTTTAGAGTCACATGCAGAAAATTTAATTCCTGCCTTAACTGTGTGATCTCAGGCAAACTTCTTTTTTTGTTTGTTTGTTTTTTGGTTTTTTTTTTTTGAGACTAGGTCTTCCTATTTTTGCCTGTGGAACCGCAGGCTCTTGTTGCCCAGGGTACCACAGACTCAAGCAATCCCCAGCCTCAGCTTTCCAAGTAGCTGAGATTACAGGCGCGCGCCACCACGCCCAGCTATTTTTTTGGTCTCGCTACGGGCCCCAGGCAGGACTCGAACCGTGATCCCTAGCCCTGGCCGCTTCATAGGCTGAAGCTTACAAGCATGAGCCACCGTGCCCGGTCTTCAGGCAAACTTCTTAACCTTCCTAAACTTCAGTCCTCTTATCTGTGAGTTAATAATAATATGTATCCAAAGAGTTTAATAGAGGTCACTTCCTCTAGTGACCAATTTTAGGTTACTAAAATTGATTTCAGAAACAATCAAACCTTTTCATCAGTCCTTGTGGACAGAGTACTTCTTCCTACTGTTTTTCTTGGCGGGTCACCCTCCTGTATACCCAAAGATAACTGGAATTCTGAGCCAAAATCTCCCAGATAGACCAGCCATTGCATCTAAGAAGAAACAAGTGGAAGAGGCAGCTTTTTTTCTGACCAATTGTTGTGCCAGCCTCCACAGGGTCGCAGAGTGAGCCCATGCAGAGTTCTCTCCCAGAGGACTGGGGTGACTTCAGAGAAGAGGAACACAACAGAACTAGTTTGTTGGTACTTTTTCTTGAATCTCTCAAGGAACAATTTCAATCTTTCTAAAGGAGGTCCCCACTCCTATTTGGGGACCTCAAGTGCAAAGCACTATTACATTGGCCTGGGGTGGGGGTACCCTTGTGTTGTCATTCATTCCTTCTGCCTCCATTCACCCCCCCCCCCACTCCTTCCCCTGCAGGCAGTCAGGGCTTTAACCTGTATCTTTTTATCTATTTCCTGTGATGTGCTCTTATTTTATGTAAATGGTGCTGTGTCATACAGCACATTTTGTTTCCCCTTCTTCCTCCCAGCACTTTGTCTTTAAGATTCACCTGCGTTTGCCCGTGCTCTTACTGCCTGCTCGCCCCCTCTGTTCTCCACAATGGTCTCTGCCGACCTTCAACTTCTCTGCCACAGATAATAGTCTGCAATGAACTTCCTTTGACAGCACTTCCTCCCTCTCCACCTGACTCACCTGCTCTTAGATTTGTCAGCACCATCTCTAATCCTTGAATACAAAAGCTTTTACAGAGCTTTCTGTCCCCAGCTCCTTAGGCATGCAGACTCAAGCAACACTGAGACCACAGACAGGAGCATGGATGGATAGCCATGCCACCTCATCTCCTTGGGCCCCATGAGGGGGCTCTATACTTGTGCTGCTAGACAATAGGAGCCTCTTCTGTGAGACTCCATACCTAGGGCTTCCTTTGATTGCTTGACTGACTAAAGAAAGCACATCTCTCAAAAGCAAACCTTTTTGTTTTCTTCTTTAGAAACAGTACAGTCTAAACCCAGGATGAATATAACAAAGCTTTCCCCCTCCGCTTGGGGTCATAGTGAAAAGATTTTGGTTTCTTTTGGTGGGAGCAGGGGTTTGGGGATGCACAGGAAATCTTGCTGGCATTTCAGAAAAGCTACATTTGATTTTCATGGTTGCTCTGGGCTCCTATGGTGAAGGGCATTGACCTCAATTAAATTCTTTCACTGGTAATTTCCTTCCAGTCAAGAGGGGCTCAGTGGTTTGCCAGTTCCTCCCAAAGCTCTAACAGGATTAAATACTCTTCACTGAATGGAATCTATTATTATCGGGCAGAATTTTATGGATCTCCTACTTTTTATTTATTTATTTGTTCTTTACTCTGGCTAATTTCTCAGGCAAACTCTCTTTTAAGGGGTCCAGAGGTGTTGCACAGGACTTAAGAGGTGTTTCACAGGGAGACTGGAGCCCAACCCTGCCTTCATATTCCAGGACTATTGGCTAGTATAACTGTGACCTCGTGTTTTGACCTCTCGAGGCTTCTGTTTTCTTGTGTAGAACAAGTGAAGTGTTGAGGAGTTGAGGTCATCAGCCTCTTGATGTCTATGATTTTACTAAGGTTTCAAGGGTTCCTTGGCCAGGATAGCACCTTCTACTGTTCCTCTCCATTATTCCCTCATGCCTTTCAAACCCCTACCCCTCTCTGAGGTGGAGACAATGACAAGACATGGTCTCTGACCCCAAGGAACCAATATTCTGTGAATGAACAACTTAGTCTGCAACAGGAACTTGAAAGTGCTTGAGAGCTATAGTTCAACAGTCAAAGCAAAGTTTTGCATTATCTCATGGTCTTTTGGCTAAGATCAAGTGAAGTAGGTTTTGCAGAGAATTTCATGTGCTCTGCATAAGATACAAGTAGAAAGGGAGTTAAAAAAGACGAAAGGGCCGGGCACGGTGGCTTGTAAGCTTCAGCCTATGAAGCGGCTGGGGCTAGGGATCGCGATTTGAGTCCCACCTGGGGCCCATAGCGAGACCTAGTTCCAAAAAAATAGCTGGGCGTGGTGGCGTGCACCTGTCATCCCAGCTACTTGGGAAGCTGAAGCTGGGGACTGCTTGAGTCTGTGGTACCCTGGGCACCGAGAGCCTGTAGTCCCATGGGCAAAAATAGCGAGATCTAGTCTCAAAAAAAAAAAAAAAAAAAAAAAAAAAGATGGAAGGTCAGTATGTAGAGGTTTTTAAGGAAGAACTGACTTGCTTTATAACTTCTCCAATAGAATTGTGGTTCTAATTGCTCACCACACACTAGGCCTGGCTCCTGGTTACTTTCTAGAGTCCAGTGCACTTCAAACGCAGCTACCTGGATGTGCATTTTGTATGCCTTGCAAGTTTTTAATGAGAAACTAAATCTACAGCAAAACTTGATTCTTACTAAGTTTGACCAAAGCAGAATGATAAAGATTGTGGTAGCCTGTGGATTATCTCTAGAGTTACTTCCTATTTACACAGCAAACAGATAACTAGCCACCTTCCTTATTGCTATTACTAACAACAACAACAGCAGTACTAAAGTCCTATATAACAGAGAGTCAACAGGGTTCCATGCTAAGAGAACCCAAGAAGATAGATGATATACTCTTTTTAGGAGCTGGTGGTGAGGCTGGGAGGTTCTTGGTTCTTAAAGGTGCATTAATGCAATAAATATTTACTGAGTGCCTAGTTTTGTTTTAAAGTTTTATTCTAAGCATTGTAAGAGAGAGAGTCTATTCTTCTTAATTTCTAGCACAGAATATAAACAATAAATAGCAATTGCAAGGCTATGAAAATATCAGAGAGTGGAAAGTGTTATGAAGGAAAAATTATAATAGTATGATGAGCTAAAAAGAATTTAGACTGCCTCTTTGGAAAGGAAATCCAACAAAAAAAAAATAAGACTTCATGTAGACATCTGAATTAAGCATGAATATGATCCTATAATTATTACTGGAATAAATTGTTTTGTTGCTGCATGTGCTGGAAAATTTTTATGTGTTATTTCTGACATTTACCATTTATTAAGTATTTAGCAGTAATTTATTAACATGCCACACTTGTTTTCTTCTAAACTTCTATTGGATTTGGTTAAGGCCACCCTGTCTACTTCTAGTTGAAATAGATAGTGTAAAAGAGGTTGTATCTGAGACTCAAACTGCAAATAGGTCTAACAACCTTGCATGAAGAGCAATTTCCATGAAGAAAAAAGTGGGGGAAACAATCAATTCATTAAAGGATGAATCAGAGGAAAGGAATTGTACACATGAATGCAGCCAATATAGACCGTAAGTTGTGAGCAATAGTCTCATTTATAGTTGGGAGCATTGCACCTTCTTTCCAATTGATTACTTACTAGAACTAATACTGAGGTATAGGTCATTTCTATTAAAATAACTGCATGGC
The DNA here is from genome assembly GCA_004024945.1 of Uropsilus gracilis. Taxonomy (NCBI): domain Eukaryota; kingdom Metazoa; phylum Chordata; class Mammalia; order Eulipotyphla; family Talpidae; genus Uropsilus; species Uropsilus gracilis. The sequence continues at coordinate 3,529 of PVHY01025028.1, read as the reverse complement.
TTCTCTGAAAGAATCCTTTTATGAATGCACAGTGCTTAGATATAAGGAGGGAAGTATAGTGGGCACATAATTCTAAAGCAATAAGAATGTCAGTCATTGCAGCCTACGGTTTCTGAAATAATACAGAAAGAATCACCAGTAAGCAAACAAGTGGACCCAGTGGGGAAGACAGCTTATGCCCATTCAGGAGGCTGGCCTGCCACAAAGGGGCAGATACAGCTGGCTCCTTTCCCAGGCCACTGATTAGTTCTCCCCCATGTTATAAAGAGCTACCGATTACTCCATGATATTCAAGTATTTCTGAAATATTAGAGTTTGAAACATGCGGTTTCAGAATTTTACCCCCAAGGACCAAATCTAATGGAGATGAATGATATATAGAAATGAAAGGAGTCTGAACTAGGATTTCTTTAAACCTCATTATCTTCTGGATACCAATTAACTTTTGGAAACCAATTAACTGTTTGTTCAACTTTCTATTTCATTTTCTTTTTTTTTGTTTGTTTGTTTGTTTGTTTTTTGAGACTAGGTCTTGCTATTTTTGCCTGTGGAACCACAGGCTCTTGTTGCCCGGGGTACCACAGACTCAAGCAATCCCCAGCCTCAGCTTCCCAAGTAACTGGGATGACAGGTGCGCGCCACCACGCCCAGCTATTTTTTTGGAACTAGGTCTCACTACGGGCCCCAGGCGGAACTCGAAACGTGATCCCTAGCCTCAGCCGCTTCATAGGCTGAAGCTTACAAGCACGAGCCACCATGCCCAGCCTATTTCATTTTCTTTTTCTCTGTGGTGAGATCAATAATTTTAAGTACTATTTCCTTTACTAGTGGAGACTCAACAAGCAAATAGCTGCAAAGGTCTTCATAGTTCAAACTTGCCATACTAGCAGCTCCAGCAGAGAGCTAGAGCTTACACTCAAAGTACCAGAGCTGCTCTTTTGGAAATGTATGTGGAGACATCCAAGGGGGCAATGGAATGCAAGCCTCTTCTGAGAGCCAACACATATCCTCTTTCACATATCACAACACATATCCTCCTTGAGCTGGCTAAGATCTCACATCCTCCACTGCCTTGCTTTTGCTACAGCTAATTGGACCCTGGGATAGGGTACCCCAGCTTGACCAACCAAATTCTCCTGGCAAAGTGGAATTGGATCTCAGAAAGTTAGTAGGTTTCTGCTAAATTCTTGAACTCTGAGTTGGACATGAAATTTGTATTGGGGCAACCATGTTTGAACATGGTTAATTGAGCAGAAAATAGTGAAAGCAAACTCTCAGTACCAAAAAGAACTTTATTAGATTAATTTATTTAATCTCACAAAAATCCTATGTGGTAAGTACCAACTTTATTATCTTGACCCCAGCTCTATAAATGAGGAAGCTGAAGAACAAAAGCTTAAGGAACTTATCCACAGTCATGAGCTAAGTAGGGAGCTGGCATTTGCATCAATGCATTTTGACTCCAGAGATGGCCCTTAAATTGCTCTCAGGAGGGAATAAGGGAATGGGGGAAGGAAAGAGAAAGAGACAGAAATGACCCAAAAAATCAGAAATAAGAGAAAATGTATCTCTGGAGAAAAAGAGACTTTGTTTTACAGTTTCTGGTATCAATCCCTGTGAAACTTGGTCTCACTTTATGCCTTTGGGTTCCAGCAGATCCCTCTATTTCTAATCAATTTTTTTCCCTTAGGCCAGCTTGAATGGGTTCTGTTCTTTGCCACCAAATGATCTCTGACTCAATAAATTGGAATATTGGAATGGGAGGGATCATGTTTCAGCAGGGGTCTGAAATTAGAAGTGTGTTATGTTAACCAGTTAGAGAAGCATGTGGCAGATGTTTTAATTTTGCTCTTTCTTAAATTTACACAGTATACTTAGCAGGGACAATCTAATTTTTTTAACCAAGATTAAATATTATTCAAAAGTACAGTTTAGAAAGGAAGAATGATCTCTGCACTGTGATGGGCATTAGTACTGTCCTGGATTCACTTCTGTCAAGTGGAATTGGGCCTCCAATGCAGGGATCATTTTAGAATGGGAGTAAACAGGGCTGATCAACTGGAAGAAGGGTAGTGAGATGCATTCTTAGTTAGTCTTAAATTTTGTTTTGTAGTTAATGTGTTTTAAATTACTGCATGAGTTCTACATTGCTGCATTACAAATCATTCCCCTAAACTTGGTGATTTGAAAATCATAATTGTATTCCCTCTCATGTTTTCTGTGAGTCAGGAATTCAGACAGGACAAAGTAAGATGCTGTATCTTTATTGCACAATATCATTAGTTGGTAAGATTTGAAGCCTGGATGTAACTGGGGATTCTGATCATGTGATTTGGGCAGTCTCTTCACTTACACCTCTGATGATTGCTGCTGGTTATTGGTGGGGACCTCTCCTGGATGTCACCTGGAGCACCTATATGTGATTTCCCATGTATTTCTCCATGTGACCTACTTTGGTCTTCCTCACATCATGGCTGCTGGGTCCAGAAGGAACACCTCTAGGGAAAATCAAGTAAAAGTTCTATATCATTTCATGCTCTAGACTTCAAAGTTGCTAGTATCCCTTTGCCACAATCACAAGCCTGCTCAGGAAATAGAGGCAGGAAATAGCTTCTACCAACTGAGGAGAAATATGTCAAAGTAACATGGTAAAAGGATTAAATAGAATGGGAAGTAATATTTTCCAACATTTTGAAAAACCAGCACATAAACAAACCACAATGACAAATGTTGACTTAAATACAGATATTTGGTATAAGTCTATAAGTCTACTTTGAAAAAAAGTATTTAGTAAATTCTTAAGTGGAAATTCTTCAGGAATCAATGCTATAGTTTGTAAATTCTTAAGTGGTCTCATTGAAAGGTCTCATTGAAAGACACAGGGAACTGTTACTCCAGGTGTGATTCTGCAGAACTGTTGGTGATGTCAACTGGGAGAGGCCATCTGGCCTGTTGAAACCAGACAATTCACATGTGTGCCTTCATATCAACAGACTTGAGGAAAGAAGACTCTAAAAAGTTCAAAAGAGATGATCTCATGGTGAGAATCTCTGAAAGGCTGTGTAACTAAAAAAAGATTGTCTCCAAAAATAAAATTCAGAACCTAAAATTATGAATAATCTTAATGAGGATGAAAAAGAGGAGATATCCAAAGAAAACAGTGTTTTTGCTGATGAGCTCTGATTTTAAGAAGGCACACATAAAGATGGAAGGAGGGGCACAAATTCAAGGATGTATGTAAGAAAATGTCAAACTCTTAAGAATGTCAAAGGAGGGCTGGGCACAGTGGCTTGTGCCTGTAAGCTTCAGCCTATGAAGCGGCCTGGGCTAGGGATCGCAGTTCAAGTCCCGCCTGGGGCCCGTAGCAAGACCTAGTTCCAAAAAAAATAGCTGGGCGTGGTGGCACATGCCTGTAATCCCAGCTACCTGGGAAGTGAGGCTGGGGATTGCTTGAGTCTGTGGTATCCCAAGCAACAAAAGCCTGCGGTTCCACGGGCAAAAATAGCGAGACCTAGTCTCAAAAAAAAAA
>PVHY01025027.1:0-18928 GCA_004024945.1 Uropsilus gracilis | reverse complement strand
GCTACGGGCCCCAGGCGGGACTCAAACTGCGATCCCTAACCCCAGCTGCTTCATAGGCTGAAGCTTACAGGCACGAGCCACCCTGCCGGCTACTGTTGCATTTCTGAGGCATATCTTCATTCTGATCAAAATGCCTCAAGGTTTTTTGAAAGGTAGAGAAAAGAAAAAAAAAGTTTCACCTTTTTAATTTGATAAGTAGTATCTGTTTATATTTAATTTTGTATATAATCAAATGAAATACTTCTTTCTATGTGCTTTGCCCTTTTTAAAGAGTTTTATTGTATTAACTTGTCTATTCCTCGGACACACTAAGAGAGCAATATCATTCTCATCCTTATTTTCAGTTGTATAAGCTGAGTCATAAAAAGATTAAGAAATTATCAGTGTCCTCCAGTTAAGAAGGTGAAAAAGAAACTTGGTTCTCAAGCAATAGCTCCTTCTTTACTACATTCTATCCTGAGACAATAACCAGACCCCCACCTCCTCCCTGATCCAAGTCAGGCCTTAACAGGACAATCGAACTCTCCCTCCCACAAGACAATGTTTGTCATCTGCGCATCCCATTCAAGAAGATATCCCTAGGCCGGACATGGTGTTGCATGCCTGTAAGCGGCAGCCTAGGAAACCACAGTGGGGACCAGGGATCGCAGTTTGAGTCCCACTGGGGGCACATAGCGAGACCTAGTTCCAAAAATATATAGCGGGTTTGGTGGCGCACACCTGTAATCCCAGTTACCTGGGAAGTTGTGGCTGGGGATTGCTTGAGTATGTGGTACCCTGGGCAACGTGAGCCTGCGGTTCCCTAGGCAAAGACAGCGAGACCTAGTCTCAAAAAAAAAAAAAAACGTCATTACTCGACCAGGTATGGCCTTTCTAGATCTGCTCTGCACCCAGCATTAACCAAGCTTGCTGTTCCAACCTCAGGGATTCTATCTATATAACCCAAACTTCTATCCAATTTCCTTCTGCTTGAGTTACCAGTTATAGTTTCTATTTCTTGCAAGGAAAAAAAAATGCTAACACAAGCATACCTTGTTTAGCTGTGTTTTCCTGTGTATACTTCACAGATAGGGCATTTTTCACAAATGGAGGGTGTGTGTCAACCCTGCTTAATAAGCACATCTGTTGGCACTTTTTTTTCTTCTTTTTTTGAGACTAGGTCTTGCTATGTTGCCCGGGATAGTCCCGATCCCACGGACTCAAGCAATCCCCATCCTCAGCCTCCCAGGTAACTGGGATTACAGGCACCCACCACCGTGCCCAGATGCTTTTTCGGGAAACAGGGCTCACTATGTTGCCCGGGGTAGTCTTGAACCCGCAAACTCAAGCGATTCCTGTCCTCTTGTCTCCCAGGGCTTGGATTATAGCGCGCGCCACCACGCCTGGCTCGTTGGCACTATTTTTTCAACAGTTGGTGTGAGTCACATTTTGGTAATTCTCCTAATATTTCAAATTTCTTCATAATTACTACATCTGTTGTGGTGTTGATGTTATTACGACTATAATTGTTTGGGGGTGCCATGACCCATACCCAATAAGACACCAAGCAAGTGTGTTCTGACTATTCCACTAATAGGCTGATCCCCCTCTTTCTCTCCAGACCTCCCTGTTCCCTGAGACAAACAATATTAGCGATAAACAGTATCAAGACAAAACAGTATTAGGTTAAATAATAGCCCTACAATGAGCTCTAAGTGTTCAAATAAAAAGAAGACCCTCATGTCCCTCACTTTAATCAAAAGCTAAAAATGAGTCGGGTATGGTGGCATGCCTGTAATCCCAATAAGTTAATAATAAATTTATTAATATGACTTATTTTATTGCAATATTTGCTTTATTGTGGTGATATGGAAATGAACCTGCAATACCTCACTGCCTGTGGATACCCTTGGAAAGTAGGGAAGACATTAGTTATTTCCTTGTTAGCACCACTGTACTAACACCATACTCAAGGGAGATACCAGGTTATTGAAAGGACCAGCTCTGGAGCTTAGCTTCCGAAGTTCTATCCCAACTCCACCACATGCTAGTAATCCATGATCTATAAAATGGGGATAATAATAGTACCTACCTTTAAGGATTGTTGTGAAGATAAAGTGAAAAAAGCAAAGTACTTAGAGAGGCAATCTAGCATATGCTAAGAACCCAATAACTATTACCTTTCTTTTATTATCATCTATACTTCTACTCAATTAAAATTATTCTAGTTATAGTAGATGTATAATAGATATAGTATAATGGATATATAATATATAGCTAATATATATAAATATATGCCTATGTAATCAATATTAATAGATAGAATAAAATATAATAGACAATATTAATAATAATATTAATTCATAGCTAATTATGAATTACAGTAATATTAGTTCAGCATTGAAATTTGTTCCCCCATATCTAAATCCTCACATGTTAAATTAGAGTAGAAATGTTCTCCCAAGAGAAAATTTCTAGTTTGTTTATGAAAAAGTACACTTTGGATTCACAAGTCTCTTATTTTTCAATATATATATTCTAGCACATAAAACAACTCTTCTAGCTTACTCTCTAAGAGATATGCAGTAAATATATTAATTTTTCATGTAAGAAGGTGAGTATATTGAAACATCATAATAAATCTTAATTTATATTGAGAAGCTAATCTTGAAATCTAACATAAAGCCACTTCAGTTAACTTTATATAATTAATTAAGCTTAAAAATATGAAGTTTGAGTAAATCTATAGCATTATTTTTCTCATATAAGAAGGCTGAAGTCATTAAAATTTTGGAGTATAGCTATAGTAGTGATTGTCAACTTTGTAAATAGCTAAGTTGGAAGCAAAAATTTTATTTTCTATTTTAATTGGTTTGATTAAATTTATCAAATAAAAAGTTAATCCCCAAATTATCTTTTCTGTTAGAAAATTAGAGTATGCACTGAGAATGTTTTCTGTTAAAAATATCCCATCTAAAATAAAGGTAACTATCTATTAAATACATACCATCAAAGTTAAGTTATCACTATGGAATTATTTTAATAAAATTAAATTTCTAATTATGTAACTAGCTTTAAATAGTTGAGAAATGGTTCTCATTATGAAAATAAGAGACCAAAATCAATAAACAGGTAAAGAAATTTAGCAGTATAGAGATATTACAAGAAATGAAAGGAAAAATCAAAACTAAAGTTATTAAAACATTCTCAGAGAGATAAGAGGTAATATACATTCATTAAATTATTAAGTGCCCTACAATAATATTGTATCAATATCAAAATTTAATTATTTGAAAGATGAAGTTGAGGAATCTTCTAGAAAAATAAAACACACAAAAAGATGGAAATTGGAGGAATAGAGAACAAAAGTATAGGATCACAGCAAAACACCCAGTTTCCATCTAAAATGTGACTATCTCCAGGATAATGAATTTGTAAAATTTGTTTATTACCTAGAATAAAACTGGACACATAGAAGATCCTCAATAAATATTTTTTAATGATGTAGGATGAAAAAGTTTTTAAAACAGGGGAAATGGAAAGGAAAAATTTATCAAAAAATTAAGGAAAATTTCAGCACAATAGGGATCAATGTCCAGAGTGAAAACATCTGTTCAGCACAAAGAATGAGGAAAGACCCACATCAAAATATAGTGCATAACTGTGGAACTTCAGAATAAAGCTTTTGAGTAGAAGAAAGAAAAAAAAAACAGTCAAGAGTCAGAGCTGCTTTGATCTCCCACAAGAAAGCTAGGATCATGTCAGACACTTGTTAGCAGTCTTCATCATGTGAGGACATATATACGTTCTTTCTTTCAAAATCCTTGTGATACAGAGAAATCTATTTTATTCATATGCAATGACAGATAACAATCTACTTGAATACCTTGCAAATATGTATGTGAGTTAAAGTCTTTCAAGACATTGTCATCAAAATTGATCAGAAAAACAAGCTCACATCTAAGTTTTATGGCTTGATATTAATTCTCTGGCACTAAATTAAAATGAAACCCATTCACAATCTAATTTGTGTACCCTCATTGCATGCAATTGCAACAAGTAGAAAATGGAAATGGAGGCAAGAAGTGAAAATTGTATGACTCAAAGCTAAGTCTCAAATGTCCTCGCCACAAAGTAAAAGCTTACTGTGGTCAGTTTCAATGTGATGACCAGGCCTAGTGATTTTTAATTTTTGAACATTCAAACCTTCAGTTGTAAGTGATAGAAAGTCAACTCAATTTAATTTAAGCAACAAAAAGGAAAGCATAGATTCCCAGAAATAGGAAGCACAAGGACTGGGTCTTGCTTTGTATAACACTGGATCAAAAAGTACAAATCATAACATTGTGATATGTCTTCTCCCTTTCCTTTGTATCTCTCCTTGCTTCTGCTTTTCTCTTTATGGTTTCATTATCAGGCAGACTTTATCCATTTAAGAGTGTAGATAGCCACTAAACATTGTAGGCTTATATTTTTCTCACAACCAGCAAGTTCAAAGAAAAGAGTGCAATTCTTTTGGCTCCAGCATCAGCATCAATCTTTGGTTAGAATTTCATTTATGATACTTACTATCTCCTGGATTAAGTATGTGTGTAGTGGAACTAAGTATTCTGGGCAGCCTGGTTCATAAACATTTAACTGACTAGCTACAAGAAACCCAGGTAATGGGAAAGTGACAGCTTTCAGAAAGAAAGAATGAGAAAACCCCTCCAAACCTCCCCTCGCAAAAGTAATAGATGTCTACTTACGTGAGATTTTCCCTAGAGTCAAAATTCTTCAACTATAGGAGACTAAATAAAATGCAAGAAGAGCATGCTTGAGAAAATTGCCACCTTGAAGTGAAGGATGGCTTAATTAGAATTTTAAAAAGAAAAAACTCAACCCACAGCATTATCCAAATTACTGGAGGTATAACATCCTTGGTTTCTAGGAGATATGTAAATGATTCACTTGTATTTTTAATTTGTAAGTAAATGGTGCCAGGTTGCCAGCTTGAAACTGAAGCCATCTTTATCCATAGAACTTCACACAGAGAAGCACATCTTGGAGGTTAATACAAATCTCAAATTATTTTTATCCAAGTATACCCCAACACTGTATCTAATATTTACTAATCATGTTGTTCTTATAGCTGTGGATGCTTTAAATCAGATGTAGACTCATCCATTAAAAAAATAGATTATTATAATAGTTTAATATAGGCCTGGAACTTGATGTGTTCTAAAAAATTTTATTAAACTTATGTTGGGGTACAAAGGAAATCTTTTCATACCCCTTTGGGTTTATCTTGACTGGCAAGTAATCAACTAAGTATCAGACAGATTGATAAGAGAAAATATTTTAAAAGGAGTATAAGTAGTTGGGCACGGTGGTACCTGTAAGCGTCAGCCTACGAAGCGCGGCAGGGACTGGGGATCGCGGTTCGAGTCCCGCCCTGGGCAACACAGCAAGACCTAGTCCCCCAAAAATAGCTGAGCGGTGTGGCATGTGCCTGTAATCCCAGACACCTGGGAAGCTGAGGCTGGGTTTTGCTTGAATCTGTGGTACCCTGGTAAGTCTGTGGTTCCAAGGGTAAAAATAGCGAGACCTCATCTCAAAAAAAAAAAAAAAAAATTTAAATGATATGTAAACTTCCTATATACATAAGAGAGACCAAACAGGACTAAATAGCTTGCCCACGTGGTTCTAGGCACCATCTTAAAAGGTTTAGCTAAGACAGAAAGAAGTGCTTTAGGGAAGAAAGGGACAGTCAGGGAATTTACCAGGAGAAAGCACAGTAGATGAAAACATGCAGATGTAAATTCTGTTTTCTCCATTGAAGAGATAAGATTAGTACTTCTCAAAGATGCCTTTGGAAAGAACTGTACATATAAATATAGAAAACAAACTCCACCCAACCTTCAGGATCTTTCAGTGAAATTAATCTTTGCCAAAGTGACATTTTGGGGTAGCAGAGTTATGACATAAGGAGATGGAAAGACACCCCATGTTTATGGAAGGGAGAATCCTATTTTCTCTCATCTAGAGCATGAATGTACCTGACATCTTTAATCATTGGTGACTTCTCTCAAAGGCTACTCTTAAATGGCATCTCGCCCACAACAGAAATTCCACTGCAAAAATATTGGTAATCGTTGTGTGTCTCCCCTCCCCCCATCCCCAGGTTTCAAGAGAGACAGGTGCTTATGTAATATACTACTGGCAGCACCTTTCAAATAACCTACTCAAATATTCCTCTCTCCCCTCCATAAGTACTCCAAAGAAAGACTTTTCTTCAGGATATTCTATTTATAGAAGATGAGAGAGGAAGAAATGGCAAACAACTAGTGATTTTTTTTTCATATTCCTTGTTAGAAATTGCACAAGAAGGGTAGGGAGACTCTGGAGAACATAGCAAAATATGAAGTTTGCACCCAAAGGGTCTTCAGGAACAATCCTTTGTAGATTATTGTGGCACTAAAAGGATTTAGTGATTTGCCTTAGCTTTGCACTTCATTAATTACAAAATGGCACATTAGTCTTTAGCAATGCAACTTTTTAAGGCTTCTCAGTGTAATTTCTAAAAAGAATATATTGCAACTACCCTCTGTATGTCTTTTTAATTCACTTGACACTCTTAATTTAGAAGTCTTTTATTGTCTTCCAGATGCCACCTTTTCTTCAATAAATAGCTAAATCTTTTAGTGAACTAGCAAGTGCTCAAAATGCAATAGGCCCGTGGGTCTTCTTTTTGCCTGTGTGTTTTGTAAATTATATGAATATAGATCTAAGGGCACTGGAGAAGAAATTTTTAGCATTGCATCAATCAAACAAATGTTTACTGTCCAACCAAATAGTTAATTCTATATGGGGCAAAAATAGATGGAAATGCATTATTTGTGGTTCAACTTGGCTTCCTCTTTTGACTTAGCAAAGAACTGATCTCATTTTTATGTTCTGCTCTATTCTCTACAGTGACTTAAAAACATAATATAGAAACCTTAAACAGAGTATCTGTTATTCCCAGTGGCCCAAAATGGAGATTTTAAAAAACCTAAAAGTAAAATGTAATGCAATCCATTATAGTACTGCTTTCAGTATAATTTAATTTTTTTAATTAAAGACACAGTGTTTTAGCACTAATTATAAAAATAATATATGACTAGTGTGAAAATTTATAACATAATGAAATAAAAATCATCCATAACTTGCAAGTCCAAAGAGAAGTATTATTGCTATTTTGGAATGTTTTTCAAGTTGTTTTTGTATCATAGGACCAGGTACAAGGACATGTACCTATATAGTCACACTGACTTATATTCATAAGGTCATATACTTGGTTTAGAATTATTAATGATTTTTAATAATGATTTACCACTTTGCACTGCATCCTGCAATTGATGTAACTTTTTGTTCATTGATGTTCACATACTCATACTAATTATATATGTATAATACACTAATGTACTTATAATCTGCAACATTAAATTCCAATTCTTTGAAAAATATAGATTCTAATATTGCATAATATTTTATCATACATCATATGGGAACATAATGACTTATGTTCTATTTTTAAGATGATTTAAAGCTGTTATATGTTAATTATAGGAAACAACTTTTTATATTATTTTTTAAAATATACTCTTAATTTTTCCTTAAAATAATATGGCAAAATTAAACTTTTTGTCTTTTCTATCTTTATACTTTAATTGTCACATTACTTTCTGGAAAGATTACTATTACCAGCAGGGTATAAGAAATAGACTCTTCAGGCTACAGCTACTGCGAGAATGAAGACATTCTTAGCAATCAGGCGGTTCACAGTCCAGAAACATGGGCATCTCCTGAAGGATTCCATTGTTATTGTGAAGGGCCCTAGAGGGACTTGGGGATCCATTAATGTTGAACTCCTTGGAAAGACAAAGAGGTTCTGGGTTGACAAGAGGTGGGGAAATAAAAAGGAATTAGCTACTGTTCACACCATCTGTAGTCATGCACAGAACAAGATCAAGGATATTACTCTGGGCTTCCATTACAAAGTCTGTGTATGCTCACTTCCCTATCAACATTGTTAGTCAGGGGAATGGGTCTCATGTTGAAATCTTAAAATTCTTGGGTGAAAAATACATTCACAGGGTTCAGATGAGGGCTGGTGTTGCTTGTTGGGCATTTCTTTCTTTCTTTCCTTCTTTCTTTCTTTCTTTTTTTTTTTTTTTTTTTTTTTTTTTTTTTTTTTTTTTTTTTTTTTTTTTTTTTTGAGACTAGGTCTCGCTATTTTTGTCTGTGGAACCGCAGGCTCACGTTGCCTGTGGTACCACAGACTCAAGCAATCCCCCAGTCTCAGCTTTCCAGGTAGCTGGGATTACTGGCGTGCGCCACCACGCCCAGCTATTTTTTGGGACTAGATCTCACTACAGGCCCCAGGCGGGACTCGAACCGCGATCCCTAGCCCCAGCCGCTTCATAGGCTGAAGCTTACAGGCAGGAGCCATCATGCCCGGCTTTTGTTGGACATTTCAAGCCCAGAATGATGAGTTAATTCTTTAAAGGAATGACATTGAACTTGTATCAGATTCATCAAGTCACGACAGTTGAAAACAAAGATATCAGGAAATTTTATCTATGTTTCTGAAAAAGAAACAGTTTAGTAGGCTGATGAATAAGATTTAAGTTGTCCAGCTACAGAACAGCAAGATACTGGATGATTTCTCAAACCTATTTGTGATACATCTTTTAAGATGCAATAATAAAAGTCATTACTGAAAAATATATATATGCTCTTCTAAATGTCAGCAGCAAAGAATATTATAATTTTTAAATATTTGATAACTGAACAAGTTAAATTTCTTTTCTAAGTTAAATTCACTTTTCTTTCTTTTGGGGATTGCCTAGAATATAAATCCTTAATGTGATTTTAAAGCTCTTCATGGCTTATCACTCCAATTTATCTTCTACCACTCTTTTCCTTCTTATGCCTGTAGTTCATTCTAAACTACAGTCATACACAATTTCATTCAATTTCCAGAATTTGTCATGCTTTATCTTGCTTCTGACCCTTTAAACGTTCTACATATTTCTCATCCTCTATCTCTTTGTATAGACTTGTACTTCAATTCTCAATTTAAACATGACTTCCCTTAAAAACTTAGAGTGGATATGCTGGTGTTACCAAATGCTGGTCTCAGATTTGGTATTACCAAATGCTGGTCTCCTTTTACCCAATAAAAGGAAACAGAGTTTGAGGAAAAGGAAAGTGGTTTAATGTGTTGACAAAGTGAGGAGTGTAGCAGACTCCTTCAAAAACCACCATCCAGTACTTTGAAAGAAAGCAGGGATATTTATTATCCAGAGTCACAAAGGAGTGAAAAAAAAAGTTGTTCCTTTTTTTTAAGGAAGAGGTTTTCAAGGATGAGGCAGTGGTTTCCTGAGATTTAGTCTGGGACGTGCTTGCTTTGTTAATCCCTGGTGTTCCTCAGTTTCCAACATGCCTTATCTAGCCATTGTGAGAAGATAAGACTGTTTATCAAGGCAGAAGAAGAGGCTTGATCTTTTAACGTTGTATCACTGGTAGCAGTGCCCAAATTACCCTGCTCTTCCTCTTCTTCTTCCTCTTCCTCTCCCTATTTTGAAATCATTTTTAGATTTGCAGAAGAGCTGTAAAGAGAGCACAGAATTCCTGTAGCCCCTTCACCCAACTTTCCATAATGTGAATATTTCACATATTTTATATCTATGAAAACCAAAATATGAACATAGATGCAGTAATATGAACATAGGTTTCTTAGATGGTATTTTAATGTTTTAAAGTTAGTTGAGAAAGTACAGAGCAACATAAAAGATTTTTGTCAGGACTTATATGGAACTACAGACTTTATTTGGATTTTGTTAATTTTTCCACTGCTGGCCTTTTTTCTGTTTGAGGATCTAATCTAGGATACCCTATTGCACTTCATATTTCATTATCATAGCACCCTAGTTTCTTCCTTTTTTCTTTTTCTTTTTTTTTTTTTTGAGACGAGGTCTTGCTATTTTTGCCCGTGGAACCGCAGGTTCACATTGCCCCAGGTATCACAGACTCAAGCAATCATCAGCCTCAGCTTCCCAGGTAGCTGGGATTACAGGCACATGCCACCACGCCCAGCTATATTTTTTTGGAACTAGATCTCTCTATGGGCCCCAGGCGGGAGTCGAACCGTGATCCCTAGCACCGGCCGCTTCATAGGCTGAAGCTTACAGGCACAAGCCACCGTCCCCAGCCTCCTTAGTTTCTTCTTATGTCATAATACTTATTACATTTTATTCTAGTTGCTTCCTCTTCTAAAATATAAACTTGTGAGAGCAGGAATTATGCATTATCACCATTGCATCATATTGGAAGTAGGTGCTGTGTATGACTGAATATAAAGCAACATTTTTATGAGGAGAAAACATTTTTACAAGGCTCAGAGAGGCTAAATCCCATTCCCTAAAGCAACATTTTTAAAAAGAATCCCTCAAAACATGAGAAACCACCTTCTATTTAAGTTCTATCAAAATCTTTTATATTGTAGTACATTTTCTCAATTATCTCATTTAGAATAATAAAGTATTATTCAAAGAACCTCTATCAGCTTGAAATGACCTCTTTGCTTTTATAGATGATCTGTAGCAATCAGTAAAAATGGAGGCAAAAACATTTGAAACAGTTCATTATCCATGTTCTGGGAATTGTGACCTGAAGGTTGTAAGGGCTGAATGTTTCTAAATCCCTTAGAAACAGGGATTTTAAAAGAAAGTGGGGAAAAAAAATAAAAGTGTTGGAGACATGCATAAGACATAAGGACTAGTTTTATTAGATAATTCACTTTAGCAGGCAATGTTGTTATTCAGGGTAGGAAGTGGAGCACTTCCCTGGTCAAAGCAACAGTCTTTTATCTGGAGCTACGACCATAGCCTCTTAAATGGTGTATCTGAACCCTGTTGTCCCTGTTCAATCTGCTGTCCACCAACATCCAAAGTGATCTATTCAAAATTCAAATTTCTTACTAAAAGACCTGCAATAGTTTTCTGAGTGATCTTTGAAGTAAAGATATAAGTCCTAAACAACCAACCAGCCTGAATGCTCAATCACCTGCCTACTTTCCCATCTTCACTTGCACACCTTATCCTCAGGTCTCATTTCTCTGACCACTGCCTGTCATTTAGGCATATTCTCTTACCGTTCAACTGAGCTTTCCTTGTTTTTTGTTTTGTTTTGTTTTTTAAGACTAGGTCTTGCTATTTTTGCCTGTGGAACCGCAGGCTCACCTGCCCAGGATACCACAGACTCAAGCAATCCCCAGCCTCAACTTCTCAGGTAGCTGGGATGACAGGCGCACGCCACTATGCCCAGCTATATTTTTTTGGAACTAGGTCTCACTACGGGCCCCAGGCAGGACTCGAACCTCCGCAACCGCTTCATAGGCTAAAGCTTACAGGCACGAGACACCGTGCCCAGCTTAACTGAGCTTTCCTTAATAGTCCTGCTAGGATTGGAGTTATATCTATAAACTTTACAATCAACAGATTATCAACAAATATTTACTTACCTTCCTATCACCAACATCTAGCAGAGTATCTGACATGGGTGTTTTGTGTTTATAAACACTTGGGAAAAAATGAATGAAAAATCTTCTTGACAAGAGTGAATCATCTACCTAGTAGTCTAACACAGAGAATAATTTTTTATATTTGTACTTGTTCATTTTAGCTTCTGGGCACCTATATTTTACTTTGAGTCCTGACATTATGAATTTTTTTTTTTTTTTTGAGACTAGGTCTCGCTATTTTTGCCCATGGACCCACAGGCTCATGTTGCCCAGGGTACCACAGACTCAAGCAACCCCCAGTCTCAGCTTCCAAAGTAGCTGGGATTACAGGCGCATACCACCACACCCAGCTATATTTTTTGGAACTAGGTCTCATTACATGCCCCCAGTGGAACTCAAACCGTGATCCCTGGCCCTGGGCCACGGCTTCCTAGGCTGCTGCTTACAGGCATGCGCTACCATGCCCGGCCACATTATGAACTTTGACCATCTAATCTGGTGAAGGCCATGCAGCTCTATGATTCTGGTATCAAGTACCTTAATTGAAGTCTTATTTGGAGATCCAAATAAGATCATTTTCAGAAAATGTTTAAAGTCAACTCATCATCAGTAATAACATCTACTGTATGGTTCTCTGAAAAGTCACTCATTTCCATTTAATTTCAGCCTAATATTTACCACATGAGAATTCTCCCCAGCTTTCACAGCCAGGATCCTTTTTAAAGTGATCCAAGTGCAGGTGCCCTTCTTGGAAACAGGACTCATTTCCCAGTCTTTGTATCTCATGTGGAGAAGGAACCTAAAACTGAACAGTATGTACTTTATGAAATCCTCTTGGAGGATAAAGTGTTGCTTCTCTGCATTTCATTCGGTTCTGTACCTTATGTACTGCTTGTGAGCACGGAGAGTAATTCAGTACCAGGCAGGTACATATCAGTTAAGTAGAAGGAATTATTGGCTCTCTGTAGTATGTACTTCATGTAGTCTATTTATGGAGTAAAACTGAGTTCACTGTATCTCGCAGCAATAGTGTGATGGCCTGTGCAGTATGTTTTGGCCAGTGTTGTTATCAGAATGTGTGTTTTGAACAGAGATGCCACAAAGGTTTACATCCCCAGGCTGCTTCCTTATTTCCTGGCCACAGATTCAAACCAGAGTTCACAGCCTATAGAACTCTTTGTTCCCTGAATGCTGCATGCCATTTTTCTCCTTCCCCTGAAAGTTACCATTTTTCACTATTCAATAAATCACTGAGTTTAAAAGAAAACAACCCTTCTTAATTTTTCCTAATACTTGTCATCATCCAACGTAACATTTTATTTGTTCCCATGACTTATTGTCTGTTCTCCTTACTAAAATATATGTCCCAAGAAGCAGGAATGTTTGTCTGATTTACTCACCACTTTTCTAAGCTCTAACTTAGCACGAGGATTTAGTATTTCTAAGCATTATGGCTAAGAAAAGTACCTAACATGTAAGAGGTATTTAATACATACGTGCTGAAGGGATAAGTGATGCACAATCTTTAGAACAATGAACATTCAAAAATAACTATATCAAGTATAGGGTTTTCTTTTCTTTCGTTTTTTTGGGGTTTTTGTTTGTTTGTTTTGTTTTGTTTTGTTTTTTGAGACTAGGTCTCGCTATTTTTGCCCATGGAACTGCAGGCTCTCGTTGCCCGGGGTACCACGGACTCAAGCAATCCCCAGCTTCAGCTTCCTGGGTAGCTGGGATTACAGGCGCACGCCACCACGTCCAGCTATTTTTTGGAACTAGGTCTCGCTATGGGCCCCACCGGGACTCAAACCACAATCCCTAACCCTGGCCGCTTCATAGGCTGAAGCTTACAGGCACGAGCCACCATGCCCGGCCCAGTATAGGGTTTTCCCCTCATTTCAAATTGTTGAAATTTTCAAATGTAAAAAAAAAAAAATGCTACTTTGAAAGCAAATGTGACCTGAAGAAGAAATCGGTACAGAATTAGGGAATTTTAGCTAGAAACACGACTGAGGTATAAGTTCTTGGAGAGAGGTTAGATGCAACCATGTATCATACATCCTGCTAGAACCTCAGTTTCTAGAGATAATTGCCCTGAATCACTTCTAGCAATTTTTGCTATCCCTGACCTATTTGACTCTGCTTCTTCCAGGACAGTCACTTACTTCATTCCTTGCTCCAGAGGGGTTAGGAGATCACAGCAGAACCCAAGGCTTTATAACCACAGAGATGGGGTAAGGTAGCCTCCTGAGGGAGAGACCTATGCTGTAGCATCTGTTTCAGTAGCCTCATTCTTCACTGAAGCCAGGAAGGCTCTGGCTTCTCCAGAAGCTTCTTTGAGAGCAGTATAACACAACTCAGAAATTCAGGGGAGATGAATTGTTTGTTCTTCTTTCTTGCCCTCTAACAGATTATTCTGAAACCCAGAGATCTTCTCCAGAGATGTCCCTTGGGTCCAAATCTCCTTCAGAAACTGTGGACCTTTTCCTCCTTTACTCTTCTTTGTTGAAATTGCACTCATCCACCCTTCCCCTTCACATACCCTTCATGCACAATAAAAATGAGCTCCCTAAACTTTGTCTCAGGCGGTGTTTTCTAAAGAATTCAGGTAAAGACACAGAAGTTGGAGGGGTCACCACAATTTCATCTCAGAGAGATCTCATTAAACTATAGAGAGAGCATGAGTTCAGATCCTTGTTGCTGAAGCATTGCTGCAAAAAATATGTTTCTACTTCATGACAGTGTCTAACAGAAGTCAAATAACCATACAGGGGAAAATGGGTAGAATTTTAAGTCAAGGTAGAAAGATATAGAGATAAGTTTATTGTAGTCAGAGAGCCCTGTGTAAAATATATTCATTTATTCACTTATTCAACAAAGGGTACAAAACTCAAATCTAGACAATTGAGACACAACAGTGAGCAAGACAGATGGATCCTTCCCCCCCAATGAGCTTAATTACTGCTGGAGAGACAAGTAATAAGCAGAAGAGAAAAAATTAATATATGCAATGTGAAAGAGGTTCCCTCTTTACCAATCAACAGGGGAAGAAAGCTACCATGAATGACTGTGGCCCCATGGCAGAACTGCTAAAAAAAGAGAGAGAAGAGGAGCTCGAACAACCACCTGGGCAAGTCTGCCCCAGCAGCAAATGCCTCAGCCTCACCACCATCAGTTGGAGTTGCATTCCCAAACCAAAATATCAGAACTGTATGGCGGCCCAGCATGGTGGCATATGCTGTAGGTGGCAGCCTAGGAAGCCATGGCTGGGGCCAGGGATCCCGGTTCGAGTCCCGCCGGGGGCACGTAGCAAGACCTAGTCCCCAAAAAATAGCTGGGTGTGGTGGCACGCACCTATAATCCCAGCTACCTGGGAAGCTGAGGCTGGGGATTGCTTGAGTCCATGGTACCCCGGGCAACGTGAGCCTGCGGTTCCATGGGCAAAAATAGTGAGACCTAGTCTTTAAAAAAAAAAAAAAAAGAACTGTATGGCACAGAACAAGTTTAAGAAAAGATCCTGGAGAAGTGCACCACGCATCTGCCTGATAAGTTCCCAACATGCTCGGCCTGACTATCTGCCTTAGCCACTCCTGGAGATCTGAGCAGGCTCATCTGTTGCTGTCCAGGAGTGCAAGTCCATACCCAGGTAAAAAGGACAGTTCTAGAAAAAGAAAAGACCAGTGGGCCAAACATAGACCAACATCTTGCAGCAAAAGGCATTGGAGTAACCAGAGTGGGGAAGGAGAAAGGGAGGGTGGGGTAGGGAATATGGGGGACGATAACAACCATGCAAGCATGACCAATGTTGTACAATAATTACAAAATTAAAAAAATTTAATTAATATAATGTCAGGTAGTAATAAATAATGTGAAGAAAAAAAAGCAGTAGGGAATATAGAGTGAATAAATGCTCTTTAGGTAGCTTAGTCAGGGAATGCCTCTTAGAGGAAAACTAAAGCAGAGACCTGGATAGAGGTAGAGACATCCGTGTGAAGGTCTAAGGAATAGCATCCATATACTGAGTCTGTTTTTAGATTAACTTTGAATTAATAATAAATAGAGTAAGAGAAGGAAAAGGGGCTTGCCTTTCTTTTTTAATCTCAAAATCCTCTAAGTCTGAATCATTGATAAATTCCTCTTGGTAACTGATTTTATTTTTTAAATTAATCAATTTAGGGAAATTGAAGATACTTCTTCAGTGTAATACAGTTTTTAATCTTATTCTACATTCACACATTGGTATTAATGCTCTTCATTTATGCATTTCATATCCATAAAGTATATGCTTGGTAAGCAAAGTCTATATATTTTCAGTATGATAATTCCTGAAATATCTAGCATAGTGACTATCACAGAGTAAGCAAATATTTGCTGAATTTAAATATAAATTTTTATTACCATAGGTAATTTTTGGACAAAATCACTCGATTCTTTTAAATTTCTAAATGTCATATGTGTGTAGTTGTCTCTTTGAAACAATATTTGTACAGACAATGTTTTTTTTTTTTTTAAATATCTGATCTTTGGTAAGTTTACCTAACTCTCTGAGCCTCAGTATATAGCGTATAGGGATAACGATTCTAATTGTTTAATACTTGTTGGTGCAAGAATTAAGAACATAAGTTACACAGTATAGGACTAGACAAGTGACAGTATATTTAATAAATTGTTCATTCATTCAAGAAGTTAAGAATGATCAAGTTGATCTAAAACCAGGTATTCATGTAAAAAGTGTGTTGGCTATTTATTAACATTTGTTGTTAGTTATTTCCTAAGAGGAAACCATACTATTTCTTTCTTTAATCATATCCTTTCTAAAGCCTTTCTTTAATCATATTTATTAAGGTATAATTTACATGCAATAAAGTCAATCCACTCTCTGTGGACATTCTTTGATAAATGCATATCATTACATAATCATCACCAAGCTCAATCTGTAGAATATTCATATCACTGCAAGAAGTTCCCTTAAACTCCTTTGCAGGCAATTCCCTCCACCCACTTCCAGACCTCACAACTAGTGATTTGTTTCTTCAAAGATACTTTTTATTTATTAAACAAATACTTATGAGGGCCTATTTGGAAGTCCTTGAACCAGATACAGACATCAAAGTAAGACAGTTTGTGTTCTTAAGTAGCTTGAAATCTAGTTTAGTTTTAAGCAATTTTGAAATGACTCTATCGCTGGGTATGGTGGCTTGTGCCTGTAAGCTTCAGCCTATGAAGTGGCCGGGGCTAGGGATCAGGGTTCAAGTCCTGCCTGGGGCCCTGTAGCGAGACCTAGTTCCAAAAAAATAGCTGGGCGTGGTGGCGTGCGCCTGTAATCCCAGCTACCTGGGAAGCTGAGGCTGGGGATTGCTTGAGTCTGTGGTACCCCGGGCAAGGAGAGCCTGCAGTTCCACGGGCAAAAATAGCGAGACCTAGCTATCAAAAAGAAAAAAAGAAAAAAAAAAAAAAGAAATGACTCTGTCTACCAATAACAATGAACTAAATTTTAATATGAATTATGCTTTCAAAAGAGGAATATTGCAATAATTCTTTAATTTTTAAAACATGGAACAAAATCATGTACCATCACCAATGCCACTAATTATGATTTATTTTAAAAGAAACAAATTTATGATGTTCTATGAGATTATTTAAGTAAACTTTTTAATATCAAGTAACATACAACAAGGGAAAAAATGAAGAAATCATCAAAAAATCAAGCTGTGCTTGATTTTTCCAGGTTATTTAATATGAACGTAGACTCTGACCAGTACAATAACAAAAGCAAGATACGAAAAAGCTTTTTGGGTTGCCTGGGATAATTTCATCACTGAAAGAAAAAAAGAGATGAGAATAATGTTCTGCAAAGGCTCACAAAGAATTGTGGGGATAAGTAGTGAGAAAATGGATGACACATTAAAATTCATGAGGAAATGCCATTTAAGTTCCATGAATAACAAAGCGATTATTATGCAGGATCAGGTTTTGCTTTCATCATAACAGAAAGATACAAAATCATTATCATGATCTGCCATGTGTTTTTCTTTTGTTATTAGGTGTGAGACTGGCCTATTAAATGTCCCCCGTTACCCAGGGGAATGGTCATAGGGGTGGGTAATAGTGGTCGCAATGCACGTGGTTTTCTGTGGTCCTAATTGTAAGTGCATTTAGACCAGAGGAAAGAAGCAAACAAAAAAGGGAAGAATGTCTGTGTGGGCATTTTCTTCTGATTAAAAGAACTGAGTCTCTTCTTAACTTTACTGCTCCTTGTTTCATGCTATACACCTGCCAGTTCCAGAATAGACAAAGTTAGTGTTTGCATTGCAGCCTCCTCTGTCAATACAATGGGGTTATAGTTAATTTCAAAAGCGTTAACATATGCACATTGAGGAAGGTATGAATATCAGGGAAAACAATCTGGAAAGATAACACTACAAACATTGGGGTCAAAATATAACCACACCATGATTATAATATGCACAGTATATATTATTCTGGTAGACTTAATTTTCTTTGCTAGTTTCCATATGAAAAGGGAAGGGGGAAGGAAACCCAAACTTTAACTTGTTGATTCAAGGTAATATAACCTTTCTCAGTTTAAATAAATAGTTGTTTTTGATTAATTTTTTTTTTCTTTTGGAAAAGTGTGAAGTCTTCACATTTCTCCACCTCACTCACAGCCCCTTGCTTCTCTTCAAAATAGTGTCTGGCTATAAAGGATTTGTGACCTTATGGTGTCAAGGAAAGGGGGGGGGGCTTTGATCCCAGGACAGCCTCAGGGGCCTATTTGTTCCTCCATCTCTGTGGATTAAAGACGACTGAGGGCCCCTTAGAGAAATGTCTTCATTGGTCTTGCTATCACATACTTGGTATCATCACTGGATCTGTGATTTAGAACATTTGCTCTTCACACTACAGTCTATTGGTTTTGCTACTAGATATTTTTAAATTTAATTTTTGATTGATTATATACTTTTTCTCACATCATTGTATATCCCAGTTCTCCTGCCATGTCATCCATGAACTTCATGGTGATCCCTTGTGTTCATCCCACCCCAATTGTGTCTTCCCTCTATTCCCCTCTCTTGCTGTATGCTTTGTTCTGTTATCAGTTTACTAGATTTTTTCCCCATTTCTGTGCTTCCTCACCAGGGTCCCTGTAGGTCATACAAAACCATGACCACTGCTCTAGGCTGGCCCATCTACTTACTCCTGTTCTATTTCTCTGTAAACAATCCCTCTATTGGATATACCAAGTCAAATAGAAGCAGGACATGAATCTCTGTTTTCTCCTCATGCTAGCTTCCCTATCTTTCTTCTTCAGAAAGTTGACCTGGGGAAGGGTACTCAAGACACAGGCTCCTTTAACCCTTTCACAATCACCCTATCTTCCACTCTCTGTGTCTCTCTGAAAAG
>PVHY01025026.1:0-18889 GCA_004024945.1 Uropsilus gracilis | reverse complement strand
ATTTGTATTTTCTTGATGCCTTATGATAAGCACTGTTTTCATTTTCCTATGAATTGAATCATTTGCCTTTTACTAATTGTTCTTCTGCAGAGTTGTTGTTTTTATGTCAAGGATACCAGATATATATCCATATATGAAATATATAGATGTTATCATCTAATTTGTATCTTATGCATAAACCTAACTTTTAAACTTTAAACAAATTCATTTTATCATTCATTCCTTTTGGTTTATTGCATTCCATATCCTAAGAACCTTTGACTTACCCTCAGATAGTGAATTATTTCTCTTATATTTCCTTCTAGACATTTTATAGCTTTATATTTTAGTTATATAACCCAAGTTATTTGCTTCTATTTGATATTAAGTGTGGGACCAAAATTATTTTTGGGTCATTTATACATAACTAGGTACTCTAGCACTGTTTTTTGAAAGGCTTTTGCAAGTCAAATGACTGTATATTGAGGTGGCCTGTTTCAGAGCTCTCTGTTCTGTTTCATTAATTGTCTGTATACCAGTATCACACTGTCTGCATTACCTAGCAAGTATCACTGAGGTTTCATCATTTAAATCCTCCAATCTTGTTCTTTGTCAAGATTATTCTGGATATTCTTTGTATACCCATATATATTTTATAATTAAATAATTTATTTTTGCAAAAATGCATCATCCATTTCTGATTAGGCTTGATCAATTAAAAAATGACCACTTTTAATATTAAATATTTTGGCTATAGGTGATTTGAAAACAATTTATGCTCATAAGCATAAGAAGCCATTATTAAATTTTTAGAAATTTGATAACTCAAAATTAGGTAGTGTGGGAGAATTTACACCTCAGAAACTGGCAAACTCTGTGAACAAGGACCTTTTTTCCTTTTGTGAAGGATGTCAGTTGTTAATTTTTTACCAGTATGTCATTACTTTTAGGCCAGATATATAGTATTTCTGTCCATTCTGTCCATATTTCCCCAGAAATATTTTGTAGTTTTCAGTGTGGAGATTACATGAACTTGGGCAAACTTAACCCATAAATGTTTTATGATTTTGAACATATTTCAGATAAAACTGAAAATTTATAATTGTTTGCTGCTGGTCTATAGTAAATTAATTTTTAATGTTAACCTTGGATATTATAATCCTTTAAACTCACTTATTAGTTATAGTTGTTCAATTTTAGAGTTTTCTATATTTTAAAAAAAACTTTGTCATTTGCAAATAGAGATACCTTTAATTTTTTGTTTCTAATGTCCCCGAACTGAATAGACAAAAATAATCGAGAATATTTACCAACCTTTCAGTAGTTTTCATTTGTTAGCCAAGACCAAACACTGATTAAACACCAGTAATTCAGGTAAAAGTCACTGGCACCAGCACCACGCCTCTGTGAGGGACTCTTCCCTGCACCACCTCTGCCACAGATCCGGGAGCCACCCCCTTCAGCCAGGTTCTTGAGGGAACCCGCCTGACCATTCCCCTATCCAGGTGAGATGCAAGTGGCACTGGCACAAATTACTAAACTAAACTACAGATCTACTTGCAATCTGGAAAACATTACTATCAGCATGCCATCCAACACCAGATCCATGGTTCTCAATATGTAGAACAAGTCAGAAAGCAAAACACAGTAATGAGAAAAACTGTAGACATGGAAGCAAACCCTACAGGAAATAATCCATCACCACCAAATAAAAGATAATCCCCAGAAAACACCAAGGAAAACATTGTGAAATAATATGTATCTCAGACAAAGTTTCCAACATCAACATGTTAAATGCACTCCAACAAATAAGAGAACAATCAGAAAAAAAGGACAACAGAATGATAGAAGCATTTAATGCACTAAGGGAAGAAGTAGAAACATAAAAATTAAAGCATCAATATGTATAATCTAATCAATGAACTGAAGAATGAAAATGAATCCCTAAAACTGAAATTGAAAGAGACTCAAGATTTAAGGGTTGCAATAGATAAGCTCAAAAATGCACGGGAAAGACATGGAAGCAGATTAGATGAAATAGAAGAACGAATCAGCATACTTGAGGATACAGAAATAGGACAAAGAAAGAAAAAGAGAAAAACAAAGTAAAAAAACTGAAGAAAATCTCAAAGATATGTCAGAATACTTAAAGAAAAGAAACATAAGAGTAATAGGATCCCAGAAGGAGAGGAGAGAGTCATGGGAACTGAAAGGCTTTTCAATATAATAATAGAGGAGAACTTTTCAAATTTGAAGAAAGAAATGAAAATAGACATACAGGAAGTCAAAAGGACACCAAACTACTTTAATGAAAGAAAAGCCACAGCAAGACACATCATCGTAAAACTTCCAAGAACCCATGATAAGGAAAAAGTAATGAGAAACAGATAACCTACAAAGGAAAATTCATTAGACTGACCTCAGATTTTTCTGAAGAGACACTCCAGGCAAGGAGAGAATGGAGTCACATCTACAAAAAAACTCCAAGAAAAAAAAAGTGCCAACCAAGAATACTCTACCCTGCAAAGCTATCCTTCCTCTATGAAGGAAAAAATAGAACCTTCTCTAACAAGCAAAGTCTCCAGAAATTTGCTACCACTAAACCCCCACTCCAAGAAATTTGCAGGAGGCCTCAAGATCAAAACCATAAGAAGAACAAATATAAAAAACAACGAAAAAGCCAAAATAAACCCCAAAATGACCACCAGGAAACCATTAAAATCACAAACATCAACAATCACCCTAAATGTCAATGGTCTAAACTCAGCAATCAAAAGACAAAGATTTGCGGACTGGATCAGAAAATAGAACCTAACATTCTGCTGCCTCCAAGAAACACATCTGATATCTAGGAATAATCATAGACTAAAGGTGCAGGGCTAGAAAACTACACTATAAGCAAATGACCCCCACAAGAAAGCAGGGGTTGCCATTCTTATATCAGACAGAGCAGACTTCAAATTAACAAAAGTGACAAAAGATAAAGATGGCCACTACTTGACACTTAAAGGGTCAGTTCACCAAAATGACATAACAATAATCAACATATATGCACCCAATGAGGGAGCACCAAAATTCATAAAACAACTACTCATAGAACTGAAATCAAATATTGGCAAGAATACATATGTGGTAGGAAATTTTTAATTCGCCACTCTCAACAAAAGACAGATCAACAAGACAGCAACTACACAAAGACACAAAAGCTTTAAAGGAAGAGATGGACCTAATGGATATATACAGTACGCTACACCCTAAGGAAAAGAACACACTTTCTTTTCAAATGCACAAAGTTCATTCTATAAAATTGATTGTATATTAAGCCACAAGAAAAACCTGAACAAATACACAAAGACTAATATAATACCAACCTTTTTTCTCTGATCATAAAGGCATCAAATTAGAAATCAACAATGAAAAGAAAATAAAGAGAGTAAACACTACATCAAGACTGAACAATAGGCTGCTGGAAAATCACTGGGTAAAAGAGGAAATCAAAGAAGAAATTAAAACCTATATGGAGGCAAACGACAATGACGACACAGTGTTCCAAAATGTGTGGGATGCAGCAAAAGCAGCATTAAAAGGAAAGTTCATATCAGGCCCAAATAAAAAGAATTGAAACAGCCCCCAAAGTACTCTAATCTCCCAACTTGAGGACCTAGAAAAAGAGCAACAAAAAAAATCCAAAACCTGGCAGAAGACAAGAAATAGCAAAATTAAAAGCAGAGATTAATGAAAGAGAAACCAAAAAGACCATTGAGAAGATAAACAAAACCAAAAGCTGGTTCTTTGAAAAAATAAATCAAATTGATAATCCCCTTGCAAATCTTACAAAGAAGAGAGAAAACTCAAATAAACAGGATCATAAATGAAAAGGGAGATATTACAACAGACCCAGCAGAAATCCAAAAGATAATTAGAGACTACTACGAACATCTATACACAAACAAATAC
Source organism: Uropsilus gracilis (assembly GCA_004024945.1). Taxonomy (NCBI): domain Eukaryota; kingdom Metazoa; phylum Chordata; class Mammalia; order Eulipotyphla; family Talpidae; genus Uropsilus; species Uropsilus gracilis. Next base: position 14,953 of record PVHY01025026.1, on the reverse strand, counting down.
AGCAACCTGGAAGAGATGGACAAATTCCTAAAACAATACAGTCATCCAAAATTGAACAAAGAGGAAATAGAAAGCTTAAACAGGTCAATCACAAGCAGTGAAATTGAGGCAGTCACCAGAACTCTCCCTAAAAACAAGAGCCCAGATCCAAAAGGTTTCACAAATGAATTCTACCAAACTTTCAAAGAGGAACTAACACTGGTACTGTTGAAACTCTTTCAAAAAATTGAGAAAGAAGGAAAACTACCAAATACCTTTATGAAGCAAACATTACACTAATTCCAAAACCAAATAGAGATATTGCAAACAAAGAGAACTACAGACCAATCTTCTTAATGAACACAGATGCAAAAATTCTAAACAAAATCCTGGCAAACCGAATTCAACATTGCATAAAAAGGATCATCCATCATGACCAAGTGGGATTCATCCCAGGGGCACAGGGATGGTTCAACATCCAAGAATCAACATAATCCATCACATCAACAAAGAGAAAAACAAAACCCATATGATCATATCAATAGATGGGGAAAAAGCATTCGATAAAGTTCAGCATCCTTTCATTATGAAAGCCCTGGAAAAATTGGTATAAAAGGAATATACTTCAACATAATAAAAGCTATATATGACAGACCCACAGCAAATATCATCCTCAATGGGAAAAAACTGAAACCATTTCAGTTAAGGTCTGGAACCAGGCAAGGATGCCCACTCTCTCCACTCCTTTTCAACACAGTTTTGGAATCCTAGGTAGGGCAATAAGGCAAGAGAAAGACATAAAAGGAATCTGAATAGGGAAAGAAGAAATAAAGCTATCATATGTGGATGCTATGATACTCTATAGAGAGAACCCAGAAAAATCGACAGAAAATCTAATTGAAATAATAAACCAATTCAGTATGGTAGCTGGATATAAAGTCAACAAACAAAAATCGATAGCATTCATATATGCAAAGAATCAACCAGAAGAAGAAATTTAAAAAAAACACCCCATTTACCATTGCACCAAAGAAAATCAAATACTTGGCAATAAACCTAAAAAAAGAAGTAAAAGACCTATACAAAGAAAACTATGAAACATTCTTAGAAGAAATAGAAGATGATGTTAAAAAATGAAAAGACATTCCCTGTTCATGGATCGGAAGAATGAACATTATCAAAATGGCCATACTACCAAAGGCCATCTACAGATTCAATGCAATTCCAATAAAGATCCTAATGACATATTTTAAAGAGATAGAACAAAAAATACTGAAATTCATATGGAACAACAAAAGACCCCAAATAGCCAAAGCCCTTTTGACAAACAGGAAAGAATGGAGGTATTACTATTCCAGACTTCAAACTATGCTACAAAGCCATAATATTTAAAATAGCATGGTACTGGTACAAAAACAGACAAACAGACCAATGGATAAGAATCAAATACCCAGAAAAAAACCACACATGTATGGTCAACTAATCTTTGACAAAGGGGCAAAAAACATACCCTGAAACAAGGATAGCTACTTCAGTAAATGCTGCTGGGAAAACTGGATCAAAACATAAAAAAAAAAAAAAAAATGGACCAGGATAACACCCTCACACCCTGTACAAAAATTAACTCAAAATGGATAAAGGACCTGGAAGTGAGACCTGCAACCAAAAAATACATAGAAGAAAACCTGGGCAAAACCCTTCATGAATTTCACCTCAGAAATCCATTTCAGGAAACAATTATGGCTGGCAAAAAAATGAAGGAAAACATAAACAGCTGGGATTATATCAAACTAAAAAGTTTCTATACATCAAAAGAGACAATAAACAAAACAAAAAGAAACCCACTGACTGGGAGAAAATTTTTGCCTTCCAGACAAGTGAAAAAGGTCTGATAACAAAGATCCACAAAGAGCTCCTACAGTTCAACAAAAACAAAGCAAAAAACCCAGTCAAAAAAAGGGGAGAAGAACTAAAAAGATACTTCACCAAAGAGGAGATACAAATGGATAATAGGCATATGAAAGAATGCTCCACATCACTAATAATCAGGGAAATGTAAGTTAAAGCCACACTGAGACATGATCTTACACCAGTAAGAATGGCCCATATAAATAAAATGGACAACAACAAATGTTGGCAGGGATGTGGAGAAAAGGGAACTTTCTACACTTGGTGGGAGTGCACACTGGTCCAGCCACTATGGAAGACCATGTGGAGGACCCTCAATTGAAAGTGGACTTACCATTTGATCCAGCAATCCCACTACTGGAAATCTACCCAGAGGACATGAAAACACTAATTTAAAAGGACACCTGTACACGCACGTTCATTGCAGCTCTGTTTACAATTGCCAAGACTTGGAAACAAACCAAATGCCCCAAAACAGATAATTGGCTAAAAAAATCGTGGTACATATATACGATGAAATACTGCGCATCCATCAAGGAGGACAAACATCATTCGCAGCAACATGGATGGAACTAGAAACACTCATTAGCAGAAATAAGTCAAAAAGAAAAAGAGAAATACAGGATGGTCTCACTTATATGATGAATATAGGGAAAAACAAACAACCGAATAAGAAAAAATAAAAATAACCAATGGGACTAAACAATGGAGCAAGAGAGGAGAAGGGGGAAGAAGGGGGGGGAGGTGAAGAGCACAAAAAATCAGGATGGTTAACAGGTGTTAGTGAAGTGGGAAAGCCCTGGAGTACACAATAATGCAATAATGTAATATAAATATAAATACACATATATTCAAATTTAAAAAAATTTAAATTCAGTAAAAAAAAAAACAAACAAAAAGAACAACCATCACAGAGATAGTTGACATTCTCTGTGGATATCTCTTCTATCCTATTCTCCATTATACAGTCCCAGAAATAGTAATTAGTACACTGGATTTGATGTTTGCCATTCCAGTGGTATTTGAAACTTTTAAATCACACATCAGTAAATAATATATTATTTTGCATGGTTATAATTTCGTATTTATGGTATTGTAATATGTATACCTATCTATGTAACTTGCTTTCTTCCCCCCAAAATTTTTAAAAAATTATTGAAAAAAACTCTCCTAACTAGGATATTGGAGAGCATCCCCATTTATTATATCCAAGTTTCAAGTTGTCTTAAAATTTTAAAACTTGTAATATTTGTCATATTGATATCTTGTTCTGTTCTAATTTGCATACTGATATCTTGTTCTATCCTAAATGCCTTTTATTTATACATTCTAAACCTAAAATAAACTGTATAGTTTAAAATATAAAAAAATAATAATTCAGGTAAGCTTGGGGCAGAAATAAAACTAAATATCTAGATAGCAATAAATTATAAATAACTGAAACAGGCCTAGTGAATACAAAATCACTACCTAACACTACCTAACAAGCCAAAAAAGACAGGGTTGGCACGAAGGGTCTGGTGTTCATCTCACATATGTGACTTTTTAAGTGCAAGTGGGTAAGTCCATGTGAGCGTCTTGGTGGGAACTCCTTGTTTAATGTCAAGCAGAAAACTTACTCTTTTGGAGTATGGAGTGAAGTTTTGTCTGCAGTAATAAAACATACATAAGGGAGTCCTGCTTCTTAACCACTAGGTTCCATATAAGGAGACAATATATTTATGTAGGTTCGGTAAGCATAGTCTGAGTTCTGATTGGATTATTTCTGAAAGACACAACTTTTTAGGACACAACTTTGAGAAACATTTTTTCCATCAACCTTACTTCCCTATTCTATTTAAGGACCTGTGGAAAACAGCTTAAGAATACTCACTGGTTGTTCCTAGCCACTGAGTACCTGATCAGTGGGAGCTGTACCCCAGTCTTCAGTAGCGGGCTAAATGCTCCACTCTTCAGCAGGGAACTACTAGATGAGCACAGCGGACATCTGTATTGCTTCAGAAAAGTCTGCAACCTGTGGTTCAGTAGCAGTAAACTCAGGAACTGGAGCAGACAGTTCACCCCAAAAATCCTGCTTGGTTACAGTTTCTGTGGTAGCAGCCTGCTCTTCCTTTTCAGGTTCTTTAGGACCTGGGTAGACGGAGAGGTCAAACATGATCTCCCATGGGTGTTGGTGTAAGGTGGTGCATGCATGTGTAGATGATGTAGGCTAGCATCTGCCATATCAGAGCCACTCAGATTGAGCCTGTGTTGCCTGGAATGGTAGTACCCAATAGCATCCAGGAGGGTCCATCACACAGAAAAACAATAGGTATCAAAGGAACGCTCTGATGAAGGCTGTGGTCAGTAACCACAGAAAATTCTGGTTCTCAGTGGGCTACCTGGATTTCTGTAGTGGATTCCCTGGAGTAAAGCAGCCAAGAGTAAGAGTGGCTCTGGCGAACCTCAGTGCAGCTTACTGGGTAATATTTCGGGTATCAGCAGGTTTCAGTGGCAACAATGACATGAGCTGCCAGCAGAAGCTTTTCCTAGTTCTCTGCAAATTTATGATGTAGATGCTATCCCATTTCCTTTTGTAGATGTAGTATTCCACTTGGAAATCAAAATTGCTACTATAGAGGTGGGTTTCTGTTGAATGGAATTTAAAAACATTCCTTTTATCTATAGGACATCAAGGGTTACAGATATTGTGAAAATTTCCCTTTAATTTAGCATGAAAACATGGAACAGCACTATTTATCTCTGGATATCTATGGGTAGTCATGAAAAGCTAACTCACTTAAAAATATATTTTCAAGTTTAATTTTATGTCATTGTTCACTTTATATAGTATTTGATTATACAGCACCCTGTGGATCTGTCCCTATAGTTCATCCACCACCATAGCATCTGTGACCCACCATCATTGTCCCTGTGCTCTTCCGTCCCCTAGTTTCACTCCTTCCTCTGCTGTGTACCTGAGCTCTATGATCAGTTTGTTTGCTTGACCCTTTGTTTTGTTTGCTTGACTTTGTTTGGTTTCCTATGTTCCTCCTATAAGTGAAACCGTCTGATATTTCTCCTTTTCCCTCTGACTTACTTTGTTTGGCATAATTCCTTCCAGCTCCACCCATGTTGCTGCAAATGGCATCAGTTTAGTTTTTTTGATTGCAGAGTAGCATTTCATTGGGTATATATACACATTTTCTTGACCCATTCATTTGTTTAGTGTCATTTAAATTATTTCCATAGCTTAACTGTTATAAATAGTGTCACTATAAACATAGAAGTTTAGGTTTCCTGTCAAATTAGTATTTTTGTGTTCTTTGGGTAGATTCCTAGAAGTGGAGTTGCTGGGTCCTATAGGAGAGCAAGCTGAGTCATTTTTAATAAAAACGAAAGTTTCTGTCTTCGATAATAAAAATCAGGTTGTGGCTTATCTTGGTATGCAAATACATTGTGTAGTTTATGACTTTCAGGAATGTAAAGCTTTGAAATCTGGAAAATATTTCTTACCTATGTAAAGAACATAACTAAAGTAAGAACAAAATGTAATTTTTACTTCTTATACTAAAAGTGTTTAACCCATCACTTCATTTAATACACCCAACCATCCACTTGAGAATTTAATCAGATCATCTTATTAATGAAGAAAGTGAGACTCCATGAAAATCAGTTACTTAGCAAGTCAATGACTAGTTATTAATTGACCAAGACTACAAATCCAGATCTACCTGACTTCAAAGCCCACACAATTTTGTTATGTCACTGTGCATTCTGTCTGATGGTCTATCTTTAGTTTGAGGAAGAAATAAGCCAATGAAAGAGCAAGAAATAGTGGTACCATAAGAAGATTGAATGGAGTACTTCTAATATGTTTAGGTTTCTAACACTTATTCCTCAAGGAAACCATGGAATGCATAGTGAAGTCTGAGCAGGCCTCAGAACTTTTAGGGCCATCTTCATTTTCTAGATGAAGCTATTCTTAAATTGCAGTGAAATGGATATTTTGAGATTTCAATACTTAATGTGAGAGAGAGAGAGAGAGAGAGAGAGAGAGAGAGAGAATATTTACTTACTGACCCTTTTCATTACATTCTCTGAAAAAGCTTTTGGGACTCGTAATAAAATCTGGATTCAATTTGCTTTTGTCTAATTTAGAATACAAATGAATAATATTCACCTTAATCTGTTTATACCAATAGAAAAGCAAGAAGGATAATTTCTAAATAAAAAGTCCTTAGTGGAACTATTTCTGGCCTTTTGAATTCTTAATTGGTTTAGTGTGTAGCCTATTTTGGGAATAAGCACAAAGACCTTGTCTTATCTTGCCTTAGAATATAGCTGTGATCTGTTAAGTCTTATTTGATGTATAAGAGGGAAAAATCATTGACACCAGGAGTTTTCAACTTTATACTTAAGAATTTTCCCAAGAATGCCTAATGATACCTTTCTGTTATTTAGTTCAGGTGTCTCTTGATTTCTGTTAACAGTGAATTTCATGGGATAAACAAAAAGCCATGAAGAAAAGTCAAAGCAAACTAACAACCAAAATGAAGTACACAAATCGAGAGGGGGGAGGGGACAGGGTGGGAATGGTCAGGGAGGGTGGGGGAATGAACTCCGGGGTTTACAAAGATGTGAAATTTATATGTAAATAAATTATTTAATTAAAAAAAGTGAATTTCAGTTTACATATTACAAATGCAAATGTTTGCAAATTGATGTTCTTATTTAATAATAGTTTTGAAAATCATTGAATATCCCTTGGGTTGCCTTTGTGGTTTTCCTACTCCTAGAAACAGATCAAGCCGTGCAGCTGATCCCTGGTTCTGTATCTGTTAATGCAGACTGTGATGTAAAGGACTGCAGCACACAGCTGCAGGAATGTGATGGAAAGTGAAGAGCAAGCTGGCTGTGACTCACAGGGTCCCAGATGGCCCTGATCCCAGGTGGCAGTGGGAGCCTGATTGTCATTTATCATTCATGGTGTTGACAGAAAGCTGTCTTCTGGTGTCACTGCCCGTCAGATACAATTACTGAAATTTTGAGATGTGCTCTGCTTTCCTGGAGTAAGAGGATATGGCATTTGTATTGGAAGGTTGTTATTTTATATTTAGAAGTGAACAACTTCCAGTTAACTGTAATGTGAGTAAAAAGGAAAATCCCTTCTCTTTGGGGAGTTGACCTCTATTGAGAATTAGGTGGTGCTACTAGGAAAGAAATGATCAGGTACCCAAACATATCTCTCTTTTCCTTCTTTATCAGTGTGACTCAGAGACTTTCAACCTTGGCTTGGACACATTTCACATCATCTCCAGTAATTTCTTTTTTTTTTTTCATTCAAATGTCTGCAGTATATTTTTTAATGATTAGATATTAATGATGCTGTCACTGATCTTAATTCAAATAATTTATATATATATAAATATATATATATATTTCACATTGTTGTGATCCCTGAGGGTCACCCACCACCTGCCCTCCCTGGCCCCTCCAGCTGGTCCCTTCCCCCAGTTGTGTACTTTAGTTTGGTTGTCCATATATTAGTGAAACCATTTGGTTTCTGTCTTTTTCCTTCTGATTTGTTTCTGCCAATATGATTTCTTCTATGTATATCCTTGTTACCAAAAAATCATTTAATTGATGAGTAATATTCCATTTTAATTGATGAGTAATATTCCATTGTGTATATATATCACATCTTTTTCATCCAGGCCTCATCTCCAGTAATTTCAAAGACCACTGTGAAATCATGCATTTTAATTCATTGTATTTTTTTCCATAAGAATAATACTTTTTGTTTTATTTTTAAAAAGCTTTTTTGAGGTACTATGGTTTACTTAGTTGTTTGTATTTGGATGTATAGTAATGTCATCATAGTGCTCCCCCCACTAAAGGCACCCATTTAGTCCACTGTGCTCCATTCTCACTTTGTCTCCTCTCCTACCCCCAATGCTGCAGTAATTCTGTAGTCAGCTTTCAAGGTTTCTAAATTAATTAATTTTTTTTAATTGAGGGAACTCCCCCCCACCCTCAAATCCAAATCAGATAGGACCATTGAGGGCCATTTTTTGAGTTTGGCTTTATCTGACCCATTGTCTGACCCATTCTATCTATATTCCAGATAGAAGTGATACCATCTGGTATTTGTCTTTCTCCTTCTCACTTATTTTGTGTAGTATAATCCCTTCCAGTTCCAGCAGTTTTGCTGCAAATGGCATGAAAAATTGCTTTTGATCAAAGAGTAGTATTTCAGTGGTGTGTTTGTATGTATCTCATATTCTTGATCAACTTCATCTATGTGGGGGCAGTTAGGTTGTCCCCATAGTTGAGTTGTTGTAAACAGTGCTGCAGTGAAGATGGAAGTGCAGGTTACCTGTTGAAATACTGTTTCTGTCTTCTTCAGTTAGGAGATTTTACCAGGGAGTGAAATAGATGAGTCAAATGGTAGGTCCATTTATCAGTCTTTTGAGAAACTTTCATATTTCTTTCCAGAGGGACTGGACCCCTCTCTACATTCCCACCAACAATGTTAAGAATGTTCCTTTCTTTCCATACCCTCACCAGCACTTAATTGTTTTTGGTCTTTGATACAGGCCATTCTCATAGGAATAAGGTAGTATCTCATTGTGGTTTTGATTTACATTTCCCTGATGAGAAGTGGTAATGAGCATTTTCCACTTGTGCCTATTGGTCATTTGCATGTCTTAGATGGAAAAATGCCTATTTAGTTCCTCTGTCCATTTTTTTTGATTGGGTTATTTGTATCCTTTTTGTTGACTTTTTTGGGTAGACCTTTGATATCAGACTTTTGTCAGATATATGATATATAAATATTATCTTATTCAGTAGGGTGTCTTTTGTGTATTCCTTTTTCCTTTACAGAAGCTTTTTATTTTGATGTTGGTCCAGTTTATAGTCTTTTATTTTCCTTGTTGTTTAGAGAATAGTGAAAATATCACATGAAGCTTTACTTCATGAAGTCATGAAGTGTTTTGCCTATGTTTTCTTCAATGTATTTTATAGTATCAAATCTTACACCAAAATATTTTATCCACTTTGAATTTATAGTGTGATATTGATGCATTTCTTCTTTTACATCTGGTTGTCTAGATTTCCCACCATCTAGTGAAGAGACTTTTCTTGCTTCAGTGTATATTCCTGACTTCCTCATCATATATTAACTGTCCATATAGGTGTGGGTATGGGTATATTTCTACATTTTCAATTCTGTTCCATTTTTCTGTGTGTCTGTATATGTTCTAATATTTTGTTAGATATGATAGCTTTATAGTATCACTTGAAGTATCTTAAAGTCTTAAAGTGTGATTCTGTATTTCTCCTGTTTTTGTCAAGATTGCTTTGGTTATTCGGGGTCTTCATTGGTTCCGTGTGACTTTCAGTAATGTTCTATTTCTTTGAAGAATACTATTCAGTTTTTCTAGGAATTTCATTGCATCTATAGGATGCTTTGGGCAGGATCACTATTTTGACTATGTTGATTCTTTCAGCCCACAATCAGGGAGTATCTTTCCATTTCTTTGTGTCTTCTGTTTCTTTTAATGATATCTTATAGGTTCCTTTGTGCAGAAATTTCACCTCCTTTGTTAATTTTGTTCCCCTAAATATTTAAATTTTTCCTTGTTTAGTGATTGTAAACGGAATTGTTTTCTTCATTTTCTTCCTTCTTCATTGTATATAGAAAGAAAACTGATTTCTGCGTATTGATATTATTACCTTCCACTTTGATGAACTGATTTATTGTTTCATTTAGTTTTTCAGTGGAGTTTCTAGGGTTCTGTGTATATTATCATATCACCAGCAAGTAATTGTAGCTTTACTATGTCTATCCAATTTGTATTCCTTTTTAAAAATCCTCTCTTGCCAAATTGCTCTAGTTAGGACTTCTGTCACTGTGTTAAATAGTTGTGGTGAGAGTAACAACCTTGTATTGTACCAGACCTTAGTGGGAAAATGTTTGTCAATATTGAAAATGATATTTATTGTATATATATTTATCATAAGTGAATGTTGACTCATATCAAATACTCTATGGTTTTATCTTTCTTTTAGTTGATAGGATTTAAGTCATTGTATTTTAGAACCACTGAGAATATTTAATAATTACAGATATTAGCAAAAAATCTTTTTATATAGGCTTAAGAATAAAAGCCTTTTTATATAGGCTTAAGAATATTACCTATGAATCACTGACTCTGTGTATACTAGATAATGTCCAAGGCTTACTTCCTGTTTATTAATCCATTCACTGACTTAACAAATATTTATTGAGAATCTGTTATGTGCAAAATGTGAATTTATGTGCCTGATATATTATACTGAATAAATAAGAGTCTATCCAATTACATAACTGACATTTTAAGGAAATAGCCCAGACAATAAACAAACATATAGTGGGTTGTGTGTGATCACTGCTGTAAGAGGCTGAGAATTGTTTTTGTTTGTAGATAATATGAGGGAGAAGTCCCATTGATGACATTTAAATGGAGAGCTGCCCTAAAGGAGGGGAGGAACCCATTGTGTGCTAATTGTAATTGTGGTCCAGACACAGCAAAACAGAACTGTAAAAGCCCTGGGGCAGAATGTGTTTAGGAATATACTGAAAACAGAGAAACCTAGAATAAAATAAAGGAGAATGGCAAAATAAGAGAACTAACTAATGGTTAAATCAGATAGAATCTTGGTGGCCATTCAAAGGATATTGGTTGTGTTCTATGGAAGCTTCAACAGACTTGAAGCAGAAGCTGACACCTGAGTGTTATTTTAAACTGATACATTTTTTAAAGTATATATTCTTTCTCTGTAATTCTCACAGTACTCTTGTAAGGTCAGTATGTTATTATTGTTTATTACCATTTTAAAGCAGACATTAAGCCTGACAGATATGAAGAAAATTGCCCTGGTGATAAGAGATAATGCAAGACCCATGTTCTTTCAACATTTTCACCCTGTCTCTTCACTCTTCGTTGGTTACACTTAATCTGTAAAACTCATATCTTTAATTGGACTGCTGTCACAAACACTGCAGTTCAAATTTTTAACATTTCACTAATTGAGAAAAAAATAAAGACACTAATGGATTTTATTTCTAGGAGTTTATAAATCGTAGAAAAGTTTTTCTCATCTTTCTATACGTTGAAAAAAAACCCTAATTTACAGAGAAGTTCTATAAATACAACTAAGAACTCTTAAAACTCTTTGAAAGCATTAATTTTATTTCTCTTAATTGAGTTATCTCTTTTTATGTGTGTATATGTGTATAAACGCATTTCCTTTCTGAACCATTTGAGAGTAATTTGCATATATCATACCCCTTTCTCTTTAGCTTCACTAATATTAGCCTATGAATAAGTATTCTTACATAACAGCAGTGGAGTTACTTTTTTGAGGAACTGAACATCTAGATGATATTTATAGTTAATCTATAGTTCATATTCAGTTTCATAAATTATCTCAATAATCCTCCAAATAGATTTTTCTCTCTTCTCCAGTGCTTGATCTGGTCTGGGATCATTTGCCACATTTAATTGCTATGTCTCTTTAGTCTCCTTTAATTTTGAATAGACCCTCAGCCTTTAATTTTCTTTCATGTCATTGACATATGTGGAGAATAAGGACTCGTTACAGAATACTCTCTAATTTGGGTTTTTTTATGTTTTCTCATCAAAGATTTAGGTTATGCATCCACTCTCAGAAAACTACTTAATTGACATTGTGCACTTCTAGAATATTGCAGTAAGGAGCCGGGGACCCTAGCTACCTCTCCTTGGTAATGTTAATTTTTATCACCAGTTGCTCCCTACAACATGCTTTTCCATATTAGATACAACTAATAACTAATTTATATACTCACATATATTCAAAGTTCTAGTGCCGCAGCCCTTTGCTTTTACCCTTTATCTCACTTCTTTCCCTCTCTACCCTTCTTCTGTCTGGTTGCCTCCATATTTTTCAGAGTTTAAAAGTTGTGCTTTACCATTTTGTTTTCTTTTCTTTGATAATTTATATTTTGTGAATGAGCAAATGAGTGAAATTATCTAGTAGTTACTTACTTTCTAATCCCATTTGAATAATTTTCTGATCTAATATGGTGACTTCTATGTTATAGTAGTTTTGATAGGGTATGCTACCCCCCCCCATTGTCTCCTGTTTAAGATTGCAGATTTCAAGGACAGATGCTAATATGTGAGAATGACCTTAGTTGAAATTTCCCTTCAGAGAGATGCAGGAGGGAGAAAGGTGACACAGGTTTCCTGGAGGGCAGGAAATCAGGATATATAAAGAGTGTGGAAACAGAGAGAGGATTCTGATTCCAATATGGAGATCAGATAGAGAGAGAGAGATTCAGTGGAGGAGAGATGGGAAACGGCCATCTTGTAGAGTAAAGATGTGAGCCTTGTGGAGTTGGCCAAAGGCTGCCAGGGTCCTTCAACCCTTGGCTGGCCTGGGCTAGCCGCATGTGTGCTAAAGGCAGCTAAAGAGTTTGCAGATTTGAACTCCATGTTGGAGTTCATTTTGCTGAGTTTGACTTGTGTCTGAAAGAGGCCTTGCAAAAGTTAGGCCTGAAAAGAAAGTGAACTTTGCTGGTTTGGCACCATGGAGTTCCTGCTATCTGGAAGACAAGGAGAGCACAACGTGGAAGACAAGGAGGAACAAGCCAAAGGAACATGTCTTCAAGCATTTGGAGATGAACTCTGACTGGAAGATTTTGGTGAGATGATCAGGACTGAAAGCCTGAGGATTTTTGAGCAATCTGGGGAAAAGGACTTTGGACAATGCTGAGAAAGGTTTTGGACAATGTTAAAGTAATCTGAGTCTTACATGTTTCTTTTGTAGTCATTAGGATAATTAGAAAATCACTTTGTTAGAAATAAATCAGTCAGCACTGATAGTTTTGCATTGGTTTGGTATTTTGATTGAGAAGGCTGGGGATGGTGGAAAGAACCCACAAGAGTTTAAACTGTGTTTCTAAGTTTTTTTCTTCTGCAATTTTTGGAGCTGAAAGCAGAGAGCAGCTGGCTGGCTTTTGCATATCAATGGTAAAGGTGATCAGTATAAATGCTAATGAACAGTGTGTAGCCTGCTTCCTAGGGAGAGAAGCAGGCCTAGATGTGGCTACTTCAAGGTAAAGGTAAATGGCCTGTTGTAGCCTGCTTCGGAGAGGGAAGCAGGCCTGTATGTGTTAAAGTTGAAAAGCCTTTCTTTGGTCGCCCACTTCCTTATACCCTGTTTCAGTTTGAAATTTGTTTTGATGGTCCATTTTGGTGAATATAAACTTAAAAAGAATGTGTGTGTATGTTCTGTTATTGTTGGGTGTTTTCTAAGAACCAATTGGATCAAACTGAATCCTCCTTAATTTTTTTCTATCAGTTTGTTCTATCAGTTTGTTTTAGAGAGGAGAGTTAGAATTCCCAACTTCTTGGATTTGTGTGTGTTTATACCCCTTTGCTACATGAAAATTGACATTCTATGAAATATATGTGATATTTACTTGAGAAAGCAAAGCAAAAAGTAAAGACCCTACATTTCTTGAAGCTGTTTTTCAGCTGTGTTTTTTCTCTTATGAGGAAAACTCATATCATACTTCACTTAAACCCAGGTGGACCATGGCTGCTCCATGCCTCCCTGCTCTCAATATTTATTATAGTAGCCATATTCTCTGGCCACTGTTTCCTGTGGAACATGTGCACAAAATATCTGTATACCACTGAAATATTTATGGATGGAATGACTTTATGTCTGGAATTTGCTTTAAAATGTCTAGCCGAGGAAACAAAAAATACTTAGCAGTAGAAATGAATTAGAATTGACAAATCTTAGTAAATTTTGAGTCCTGATGCCGGAAATATTGTATTAACCTATGTACTTTATGTACATTTGAGAATCATAATATTTTAAAATCATAGATGGAAAGTATTAACAAAACAATTTTAGGTATCAGGTGTTATAAGCACTTCTCTGAAAGAGAAATCTCATTTACCTGCAAAATAATTTGGCTGGTTTTTTGAAGTATATTGAGCAAGGGTTTTGTAATTGCATTGAAATGCCCTCTTCCAATTATAATAGAAATGTCAATGAAAGTGGGTGACCCAAAGAAGACTTTTTAACTTAACTTGAAACACATACAGGCCTGCTTCCCTCTCTGAAGCAGGCTACAAACAGGCCATTTACACCTTTAACCTAACCTTGAGCCCCTCATACATACAGACCTGCTTCTCTCTATGAAGCAGGCTATTTACCTTTAACCTTTAACCTAACCTTGAGCTCCTCTGCCTGCTTCTCTCTATAAAGCAGGCTGTAAACAATTAATTAGTATTTTCACTGTACCTGCCTACTATTGATAGGCAAACATCAGCTACCAGCTTCTCTCTGCTTTCTTCTCCTCTTTCAGACCTAAAAAGAAACTTAAAAACACAGTTTAAACTTTTGTGGGTTCTTTCCACCATCCCCAGCCTTCTCAACCAAAATACCAAAGCAATGCAAGACTATCAGTGCAGACTAATTTATTTCTAACAAAGTGATTTTCTAATTATCCTAATAACTACAAAAGAAACATGTAAGGAAAACTTCAATTACTTTGACATTGTCCAAAACCTTTCTCAGCATTGTCCAAAGTCCTTTCCCAGATTGCCCAAATATCCTCAGTCTCTCAGTCCTGATCATCTCACCAAAATCAGCCAGTCAGAGTTCCTCTCCATGTGTTTGAAGACATCTTTCTTTGGGGTGCTGCTTTGGCATGTTCCTCCTTGTCTTTCACACTGCCTTCTCCCTGTCATCTTCAGGTAGCAGGAACTTCATATACTGGACCCAGCCAAGTTCACTTTCTTTTCAGGCCTAACTTTTTTGCCTGGTCTCTTCCAGCCACCAGTCACACTCAGCAAAGCATACTCCAACACATAGTTCAAATCTGCAAACTTCTTAACCACATTTAGCACACATGCTGCCAGACTGGACCAGTCAAGGGCTACAGGCCCCCGGTGGCCACATGTGAGCCAAGCTCACATGGCTCACATCTTTACAAGATGGCCAATTTCCATCTCTCTCTCTCTCTCTCTCTCTCTCT
>PVHY01025025.1:0-18896 GCA_004024945.1 Uropsilus gracilis | reverse complement strand
GGGGGGGGGGGGCTGAAGGGCTCGCCTGCTGGAACCAACGAGGAACCTGCGCACATGGGTGAGCCTGATGCTGCGCCTACAGCTGGCGACAGGAGGGGCTGGTTTCCCAGCATCCTCCCAGAGCCCCCAGGGTCCCGTGGAGGGCTTTGGGGACCCTGGTGTTTTCACCAGGCTGGCGCATCCCCCGGCCCAGGGCCGCTCCTGGCTGGTGGTGTGGCCGCCAGAACTCTGGAGCTGTCCACTTTCGAGGGCAGAGCTCGAAACAATCCAAGCCTTGGGAGCTCGGGGTTGGGGGGAGAAAGGCCTCTAGGCTGGGACTGCGAACCTGGAGCTCTGACCCTCACTAGCTGGGGGGCTTGGGCTAGACCCTGATGTCGGCCGCCCTCTTGGGCAAGTGGGAACCACAGTGCTTCCCCCACAATTGAGGATGGAGTCAGGACACAGGTCCGCAACCTGCAAGTGACATCCTGGGGCCTCTTGGGAGCCAGGAACTTCTTGAAGGTCAAGGACTATCTTTTTTTATTTTCCTTTTATATAATTTATTTTATTTTTAATAATTTATTTATATATATTTCACATCATTTCAGTCCCTGGGGGTCCCCACCACCTCCCCTTCCCATCCGCTCCAGCTGGTCCTCACTCTCCCCTTGTGCAGTTTCATTTGGTTGACCATATAGTAGTGAAACCATTTGGTCTCTGTCCCTTTCTATCTGGCTCGTTTCTGCTAGAATGATTTCTTCTAGGTACATCCAGGTGTCTATAAATTCATCAAATTTGTCATTTTTCATTGATGAGTAATACTCCATTGTGTAGATATACCACATCTTTTTCATCCACTCATCTGTTCTGGGAGGACTATCTCTAAGTTCATGTTTTTTTCCAGGAAAGTAAAGAAACCGTCACATCCCATGTTGAGAGGGCTTTGTGAGTCTCAACAGGAAGTTCCCTCTGCAGGGAAGACGATGCTCTTCTAGATTAAAACGTCTCCCGTGCACTCAGGTGCTACGGACCGGCCGGGCGAAGGCGCAGGCCGGAGGACCAGGGCTCAGCTGGGCAGGAAAGACACAGGGCCGGCGAAAAGTTCCCTCTGCAGGGAAGACGATGCTCTTCTAGATTAAAACGTCTCCCGTGCACTCAGGCATCTGTGGGACCGCACTCGACAAGGACTTAACGCATGTTCCAGGCGTACAGCTCTGACTGTCCACATCATCAAATGGCCCCAGGATGTCTCCTTGCCATCTTTACCTCCAAACCCACAATGCCAGGCTACTGACGGCCACTCCCAGCTGGGCCCCGACTCTCCGTGACGCAGGGAACCCAGTCCTGGAATCTGGAACCCCTCGATGCCCATCACCCATCTTACCCACCTGGCTCGCTTCTTTCTGAACCTCTGACGTGGTCATCAACAATGTCACTGGCCCCGTGTGGGGCTGGGCGGACAGTGGCCGAGCGGGAGAGAGGACTTCCCCCCTTATAAGAATGGGTGCCAGGGAGAGACAGCCGCCCCCCACACGACCCCCCACAAGCTCAGGGGGACAGCAGTGGAGAGTGCATTGGGAGGAGGGGCAGGCAGGATCTGGCTTATGGTGGCGGCGGGGAAGACATCTGAGGGGGACCCTCCTAGATGCCACATGGGGGGGAGGAGCTGGCCAGACAGAAAGGGGAGCACGAGCTGGCGAGCTGGGGGGGATGTGGGGACTGGGGGTGGTCCAGGCTGAGCACTTTTCCTTCTGCTGCACATGAGCTATGACTTCCCCGAGGGAGAACAGGTCCGGAGCGTCTCCTAAGCGCGTCGCGGCCTGCGCTCGGGGCGCCAGGCAAGCCAGAAGCAGGGCTCCCGCCGGGCGCAAGCACAGCACAGCCACACAAGGATGTCAGCCCCGCGGGGCTCGGGGAGAGGGGTCTCCGCCAGGGTCTGGGGGCCGGTGGGTGCGGGAGCCGCCCCTCACAAAGACACTTGTGTTCCCAGCGCCTCCTCCACCCGGGCCGGGCCGCCCTCCCTCTGACCTCCCCTTCTGCCAGTCTGTGTGAAGACCCGCTCCAAAGGCTCCAAGGCGGGAGCGGCCTGGGAACAGCTGGGACCTGCTGTTCGCTGCTGGCAACGTCTGGGATGTCTTCGTGTGGACCCTGCACCCCTAGGCTGCTGGGGCCCCCCGGCTTGACCTGCGGTTGAACTGAGCCAAAGGGCCCCGGGCGAGGAGCTGCTACTACTGCGGCCCCTGCAGCCACATGAGGTTGCACCGTCTTTCCAAGAAGCCAGGCCTGCCTTTGGGACTATTCTGGGGGGTGGGGGGGGCTATCAGGGCCCGCAGCCTCTGTAAATCCAGGCCCGTTTCCCGGGAGGGGTGAGCGGGAGCAGATAAGATGCTATAAGACCCCAGCTTGTGTTCCCAGCCCCCCAGGGTCCCGTGGGAGATAGCAACGCTCCTGGTGGGGAGGAGGCAGGAGGGCGTCCAGATAAGACACTGGTTGAGGAGGTGCCGCTGGCAGGGTGGAGACGCAACACTTCCGCTAGGAGCTCGTCCAAGGGCAGCTCCCCATTCACAGAGCTGCAGGGCTGGGCCTGAGGCCGTTCAGCCTTCGTCCGCCCAAGTGCAAAGAGGCCGGGGCCCAGGAGGTAGCACCCCCGGGATCCCGGCGACGGAGCCCACTGCTTGTCCCCTCCGGCCCTCGGGGTCTCAGTCACTTGCCCTCCTCACCTCACTCACCGGGGGGCCTGTCCACCTGTGCATCCCTCCATGCGTTCACTCCGCGTCTATTGCTACCAAGATGGCTGCGGCCGCTGCTCCAGGCCGGAGAGTGGAGTAGCCCCCCGGCAGGGCGGAGAGGGTGGGAGTGAGGGCGTGGGAGAGGCAGAGGGTCCCGCGAGCATGCGCAGGGGTACAGGCCCACGGAGAATGGCCGGGGCTGAGCATCGCGGGGACAGAGGCCTGCATCTGCTGTGCAGAAAGCGATGCTGCAGCATGACGGCTGGTGTGGGGACACGTGGAGGTCGGGTGGAAGCAGAGAAAGGCGAGCTTCAAGAGCCAGCTCGCCCTGAAGCCGGCCATCTGTGCTTTGTCGTCAGAGCTTTTGGGAGCCCCTTGAAGGCCTCTGAGTGGAAGGCCTCCGAGTGGAGACGCTCTCCCTGGAAGAACTCAGTTCCTGCTGCAGAAAAGGACGGACGGCTCCTTCACACAACCCAAGGCGAAATGGAGCCAGTGGAGTTGGCAGCCCGCACCTGAGCCCCTCCGCCCCGTCCTGCGGGTTGGCTCCGGCGTTGAGTTCCTGTGAGATGGCCCTGGCCTCCTGCCTTGGTGCAAAGCAGAGGGCAGCACGCGAGCACCAGCCTGCGTGTGGCTGTGTGGCCGCCTGGTGCCCACGTCCTCATCCGTGATGCCGGGAAATGAGACCCATGTCCCGGGGTGTGAGGCTTTCTCCCCACGCGCTGCTGGAGAGGAATCCACCTTGCACCCCCTGCGTGGCCCTGCAACCCCCCCCCCCCAGCCCTGGTTTGCCTGTTTTCGGAGGGGCAGCTGGGTGGAGCTGGGAGATGGCGAGAACCACGAGGTATATGGAGTCCCTTAGGGACAAGAACTGGCCCTGAGGTGCTGGGGACCCCTGCTGCGTCTCAGTGTGGGGAGGCAGGATCCCCCCCCGACCTGTCTCTGTGCAGTAAGTCCAGCTCTGGCCACAGGCATCCTCCAGACGAAGGGGCGGCTGAGACGGAGCTGCCAGCTACCTCCCTGTGGGGGCAGAGGGTCGCGGGGGCCCCGCCAGCTGTCTCTGGTCAGGCGGTGGGCTCTGTCCCACCAGGAAGGCAGGTCAGACCCCTCACCCTGTCACTCTGCCTCCACAGGCCTCAGAGGTGCCCTCACACACACCCCCCTCCCCCCGACGTCATGCCTGTGCCACCTCATGCTTTGCTCTGGCTCTTGCTGTCAATGGCTTCTCCCTCCTTCCCGCCCAGCTCTCTCCCAGGCGGCGAGGCCGCTCCTGCTTTGTCACTGCGTCGCAGTGGAGGAAGAGCACAGAGCAGATCACCTTTGGGCGGCTGCCTGGACGGGCTCTGGCTGCAGAGACCTCTGCGCTCATCTTGCGCTCTTCTCCAGAACAGCCAGGCCATCGTGACTCCACCAGAGTGACTGCCACGTGCAGACCCCTGCGCCCGAGGTGACCCCTGCCTGGCCCAGCTTCTTCAGCTCGGTCCCAACAAGCCCCTTCAGGCACCACAGGGTGACTGGAGCATGGACGCTCAGTGTAGTCAGTGTCCAAAGCCCACCTCTGCCGCCCAGCAGCTGGGCAACCTCGCCCAAGTTCCTGGGCCTGTCTGGTCTCTGGTTCCTCGCCCATCTCCTGGCCGCTGAGAGGGTTAGACGAGACCCTAGGCATAGAGGTGTTAGAGCTCTTAGACCCGGGCGCGACATGGCAAGTGCCAGGTGTTGCCCGGTCCAGGCAGCCCGTCCTCCCCAAACCTGTGCCAAGGCTGCCTGTGCCTTACCGCTTCCGATGGCAGGTGATCTGCCTGGAAGCCTCTCCCTCCTTCTGCCTGTGTTCGGAGTCGTGCGTGGAATGAAGAAGAAATGAGACGGAAGAGATGGGCAGCCATCTGTGAGGCCAGCCCGCTGCACGGGGATCCTGGGAAGCACGTCCGGGTCCAACTTCAATGATGCTCTGAAGCCCCTTGTACACCCCAGCGAGGAAACGTGGCGATGACGTCATGAGGAAGGAGCAAAGCGTCCATGACACGCGGCAGGGAGGATGCGGGGGTGGGCGATAACAGGAGGATTTACCTGTGGGGGCCACGGTCATCACTAATAGGTCCTATGTCTCTTGGGACCTTCCCAAGAGGTTAGGAAGCTGGGTGACAGGTGAGAGACGTGCCGTTGGCCACCCTCTAGTGTGCCAGGGGTGGGTGGAGAGACAGGAGGTGATCCTCTATCTGAAGCGCCATCTCTACCTGCTGCCACGTCCCACCTACCAGTACGCAGATCCTCCGCTTGCCCATCACTGGAACTCTCGGGAGACAGCCTCCTCCTGCACCAGATGGCCCCGCTCTCACCCTGGGCCACAGCTCATTTGGGGGAGCCTGTCCCTCTCCCCGAGACATGCAGACAGGCCCCGTGGAACTGTTCAAAGTGACACCCTCACTCGGGCACTTGACAATGGGTAGATGCCCTTCAGCCAAGTCTTGCGAACCTTCCACTTGACCTTGCCCTCCGGGCTCTTCTAGGAGCTGGTGAGTTTATCTGACCAGCCGGTGACCAGGTCAGCGTGGTAGCTCCTCGTGCTGTTATTCTCCCGCTGGGAGCTGCGGCTGGCATCTAACTGCCCCCGGCTCCTCAAGCACACAGGTGCCCCCCTCCTTCCTGGGGAGCCTGCGCACCCACTCCTGCCCCGGGCCCACGTGGAAGGCCATCCTGGCGTCATCTCCCGGGCCCCTCATTGGCTTTGTACTGCGGCCCCTGGCCTGGCTGCTGGGGGCTCTGAGCCCACAGCTCTCTCGGTGACTTTTATTTTCACTTGCATCTCTACCTCAGCGGGGCAGGCGTTCCTCTCTGGAGCTGGACCTCGTCTACCTGCCACAGTGACCAGTGGTGAGGCTGCCCGTCCCGCACCCGGAGCTGGGTCAGGGCAGGTAAGAGCTGTTCGCAGACGCTGCTGTGGGCTTCCTGCATGTCTCTTCCTCCTCTCTTTCTTCTCTGTGAAATACTTTTGTTCTGAGAAACATGTCACCGGTCTTCTATGCCGGCCACTTCCTCACCTGAGTGTCAGCTCTGAGGCGGGAAAAGGCAAGAGGGGCCAGAAGAGCTCCCAAGGATATACCACCTCTGGCCCCAAGGGGCTGTGGACTGGGCTGGGCGGGTGCCCATGGAAACCAGGCTCACCCGGAAGAGGGGCTGGTGGCACTGCCTGGACAACCTTGGCATCCCAGGCCCGGTCCACCTGCAGGGTGCCAGGGTGGTGGCCCGGGACCGGGATCCTGCACCCCAGGACAGCTCACCCTCTGCACAGCAGGGTTTTGCATGGCAGATAGGCCGGGATCAAGTCCAGGAACCAGGACTCTGGACCTCTGCAGCCCCCATGCGCCATCCTGGGCTTGTCACTCAAGCACTTCAGTCCCGTTTCCTGTCTAGAAAATGTGTCATATCAGCGATTGAAAAGTTTGTTGCTGCAAATGTCCCCAAACAGAAGACTGGATGAAAAAGATGTGGTCTATATACACATGGTATCACTCATCAATTAAAATCTGATGATTTTATGGTAACATGGATGGGCCTAGAAGAAATCCTATGAGCAGAAACAAGTCAGAAAGAAAAAGACAGACGCCAAATGGTTTCACTAATATGTGGGATATAGGGGGGAAAAAAGCCAAGAAGAAAAGTCAAAACCAGCTACCAACCAAACTGAAGTACATAAGTGGGGTGGGGGTGGGTGGGTGGGGAACATCAGGGAGGACAGGCGGTGGGTGGGTGAACCCTGGGGATTACAGAAACGTGAAATTTACATATAGGTAAATTAATAAAAATAAAAAATAAAATTATTTTTAAAAATCAAAAATTTTCAATCTTCCCATCTTCCTCCCCCCTTCCCTCCCCTCCTCCCCGCCCCGCAAGGAATCTCGCGCCTCTTCCAAGTTTAGAAGCTGATGAAAGCGCAGGGCGGTGCCAAGGGCCGGTCCTGCCAGAGCTGATGCTTCAGCACTGGCCTCTCTTTCCTGTTACTGCACCCCCAGTGCACACAGCTGTGCACCCCTGGCTTCTGCAACATGGTGGCGACACCGAGGCTCCTCTCAGCGTCTGTTCAGGGCTCAGGGCAATAGGCGGAGGTGCCGTGCCCTAAGGGCGAGGGCCCAGCTATTTCCCACTGAGACCCAGGCTGACTCAAAACCCTAACTCAGCGTTATCTGCAAAGACCTCTTTTGCAAATAAAGTTGTATTTATAGGTTCTGCCGGTGAGGCTGTAGACAGGGCTTCTTGGCGTGTGTGTGGGGGACACATCATTCAACCCACAACAAGATAGGAATTAACTCCACTCTGGAAATGAGCCCTGCGTTCAATCTATGGAGTATTTAGCCCGTTACCAGCTGGTGGATGGTGGAGCTGGATTGGGGCGTACCCACAGATCTGTTTCACTCATCTACAGAGAGTTGGGGGGCGTCATCAAATGTGGGGACACGGCAGAGATAGACAGCATTCATGCTCCAGCTTGCAATGCCCAACCTTGCCCACAGAGGGCGCACAACATCAGTCTGCTATTAAGGTGGCACTTTTTTTTTTTTTGGTTTTAGTTACATTTTCCCTAGTTTTTTATTTTAAATGTAAGGCTAGCGTATCATGATGGTATGAACTTGGTGATAAAGAGAGGGCTATGCTATTGTTTACCTGACTTTTGTCGGAAGAGAATAAAGAAATTCGGATCCCCTTGTCTTCAGTTCTTTTTTCTCAAATGATTGTGCTACTTTCAGCATTTCATATTGAAAAGTTTTAGAACCTTGTACAAAGGGACACCTGTACTCGGATGTTTATTGCAGCACTATTTATAATTGCAAGGACATGGAAACAACCCAAATGCCCCAGGACAGATGACTGGATGAAAAGGATGTGGCACATATACACAATGGAATATTATATTAATATTCCATTAATTAATAATATCAATTATTATATTATATCTTGATTATTGATAATATATAATATAATCAATTATTATATTATATAACTATATATAATATAATCAATTATTATATTATATAATTATATATGACTATATATAATTATTATGTTATATTAATATATAATATATATAATAATATATATTATTATATATCATTATATCAATATCAATTCCATTAACTAATAATATCAATTAAAAAATGACAAATCTGACAATTTTTTGGTAACATGGATGTACCTAGAAGAACTCATATTGGCAGAAACAAGTCAAGGCAAAAGACAGAAACCAAATTGTTTCACTGATATTTGGACAACCAAACAAAAGTATACAACTAGGGGGCTGGCAGCTGGAGCAGCCAGGGATGGGAGCTGGGGGGGTGACACCCGGGGATCACAGTGATGTGAAATATATATAAATAAATTATTTAAATTAAGAAAGAGATGTTTTAGAACCTCAATAAAAAATAACACATGTAAAAAAAAATTTAACAACTGGAGGAAAAAATAACCTGTTTATTAAAAAAAAAGACATGGAGATGGTCATAGTTTTTTTTATATACTTACATATATATATTTCACAATTTTGTAGTCCCTGGGATTCTCCCACCACCTTCTCTTCCTGACCACTACCACCCATTCCCCCACCCTCCTCAGTTGTGTACTTTAGTTTGGTTGTTAGCTTGTGTTGACTTTTCCTCCCAGCCTTTTGTTTTTCCTATATCACAAATATTAGTGAAAACAATTTGGTGTCTGTTTTTTTTTTTTTTTCCCTGACTTGTTTCTGCTAATATGATTCCTTCAAGGTCCATCCATGTTATCTCAAACACATCAAATTGGTCATTTTTAATTGATGAGTAATATTCCAGTGTGCGTGTGTGTGTGTGTGTGTGTGTGTGTGTGTGTGTGTGGTGTGAGTGGTGTATGGCTATTGATTCTGAGGCTTTGACTTGAGCTTCCAGGGAGCTGAACTCGTCTGTCTGCCTCCCTAACTCTGTGAGTGTGGGCAGTGAGAGACACACGGGATTGATTGCCCCTGGGAAGCTACTGTGCTTTTGCATCCGTGTCCTTTGTACAGTCTGTAGCTCACGACTCTTGACAGTGCATAGAAGCAGGGAAGGGGAGTATGGGAAGCTGGCTTTCCCAGGTCTGGCCTTTCCCTGCCTTACCTACAATCCACTTGAGGGACCTCAGCTCAGCCTCCCTGCCTTGCTTTCCAAATACGTAAGTTGGGTTCTGAAAATATTCCCCCTTGCGACAGATCTCACAGGCGGTTTCTGTGTTGTGTGATTTGGCAGGGGGGGGGGGTCCTGTCTGAGGCAGGAGGAAGTAAAAGATAAAATGTCCAAGCTCCTTCCAGATCTAGCTTTTGAGGACAAAACGTCACCATATTCCACGCCGCCAGATGTGAACACATACGGTAACGGGGGAGGCGAATGACATCGAGGACAATTGTGCTCTTTCACTTAGATCTGAGCAAGACGCACTCCGCCTAAACCTAGATTAGAGGATGGGAGTTAGACAAAGCCCCCTTTGTGAAGCTAGGGGGTCGGTTCCATGGGAATGGGGCCCGGGACCAGCTTCTCAGAGGCGCGTTTGGGAAGCAGGGGTCTGTGGGGTGCAGAGGGCAGGATGAGGGGTACGAGACGTTTCAACAGAGGGAAAGACTTTCTAGAAGCGAAGGCGGGGAACCCCGCAGTGGATGAGGTGGAACGGCAAGACGATCTAGGGATCCACAGAACAGGCCGGCTCTGTTGATCCAGAGGTGTCTGCCGGGTAGAGGGATAAGCTCTTCCTGGATGTCCCAGCTGGTCTGATGGGGGGTGGGGTAGGGATGATGGGGTCAGGCCAGGACTAAGTGCCCATCACCATTTACTAGTGGGTGCCCGCCTGACCTCAGCATCCCCTCCCCAGGCTCTAGTGGTAACACTAGTGCCCGAGAATGAAGACAAGACGGCCAAGGCTCTGAAACACCAGCATAGTGTGCAACACACCGTGGCATCAGGAGGGTTTGCCCTGTATATGTGACAACTGTCATCCCGGTCTGGGTGACCAGGATGGTTTGGGAAAACTCCAGGTGCCAGGAGAGTCTCTGTGTGCCAAGAGACAGGTGATTTCCATGTTTCACAACAAAGGTAAGTGGACACTTGCACTTTCTGATCACGGTGAGGCTTGGGAGAGCACCAGGAAGCTCCGTGACAGGCGCTGGGACAGAGGTTTGGAACACCCTCGCCTCCCGACTCCCTTCTGCAGCACTGGTGACTTCCTGGAGCCAGCAGCTACCTGTCATCCGAAACACCACTCAGGAATCTGCAGTCTGTTCCAAGCTGGCAGTGACTTGCGTGTCACGGTCCCCAGCGCTGGCTCCGTGACTGATGCCTTCTCCTGGCGGGCGCCTCTCCAAGTTCCAGGATGAGATCGATGTCTGGAGGACTCGGGGCTGGGCTGGGAACTGACGCTGCCCCTGCGATCTGGCAAGGGTCCCAGCATGGAGAGCCTCAGCGGCAGTAGCTGCTGGTCCCTAGCCTTCTCCTTGCAGGGAGCTCATGCTAGGTAAGCAGTGCGCCCCACGACAGCGGAAGGAGGTGCAGACTGAAAAATGCAGAGCTGGAATGTGATGACTGTGGGGTGACCCTCCGGCAAACATCCAGCTTATTTGTGTTGGAGCACAAGAAAGGCACTTGAGCTGAGTGAGCTGCCTTCAACCTGCTCTCACGAGCCTGCCGGAACTTTCCTGGGGCTCAAGGTGGCTTTTGACAGGGAATATGTCCTGTAAGTTCCCACAGGGGCTTCCAGAATTGACTGGACTCCCAGCTCACTGTGAGAATTTGAGCACACTGGCTAACTTCTCGGGAAGTCAGCTTGCCTGGTCCCCAAATGGGCTGGTTGGGAGTTTCTTCCCTATTTAAACGTCTTCGATGTGTTTTCGAGTATTTGATAAAGTCCCTGTTGATAGATCCATGAGAGACTCACACATGCGTGTGAAGTGCTTTATCGTTTCCCTTTCGGACAGGTCATGTCACCCCAGCATTCAGATGAGGAAACTGAGGTGCTCATGCATTCAGTGTCCTGGCTGAGACTTCTTGGCTGGTGAAGGGAGGAGGTGAGAATACAGCTCGGATCGCCCGCTTTCTAGTTCAGCAATTCTTTGCATCTGGGGGTGTAACGTTGTTGTCCAAGCAGGCAGCCATCTCTGGCCACACTGGTCTCCATCAGAGGGGAGACCATCCTCCTCCACTTGCTCTTCTGAACAAAGGCCACCAGCCTGGGGGGAGGGGGTAAGTCCCTGGGATTATGATGATGTAAAATTTATACATAAATAAATTAAGAAAAACAAAACAAAACAAAAACCAAAGGCCACCAGCCCCGACAAGCGGCTCCTAGATTCCCACTTGAAGTTCAGTCAATAGGAATATGTGCTCCTTGTTCAAATGGCAGATTTCCAGGGTGAATCCTCCTGGCCATCATGCAAAGGAAGCACAGGTTTGGAAAAAGAACTTCCAAACCCGTCTGGGGGCGTCTCTGCTCTTCCATTAAGTGGCTGCTAGCTAGACCTTCGTTTTCACATCTTTAAAATGGGTGATACGATAGCGAATGTTGAAGTAATGCAATAAGTCCTCACTTAAAGTCATCAACAGGTTTAAGTGAATTGAGATGGAATGAATGAAAATCCTCAAATACGGCTTTGCCTGGCATCAGCTGGGGTTTGTTACGTCTCATCAACGCTACAACTGAATGAACGAAGCACTGATAGTTGAAGACTGCGTGGACTTAAACGCTCTTGCTCTCTTCCTCTTCCCTGACCATGTGTTAGTGGAATACTATGCACTCATTGCAACTGATAACACAGCGGAGCATGGGACGCCAGATACGTGGGGTACAAATCACACCAAATGAAATGCTTTGTATCAAGTCTGAAGATGCGAAGTGGACAACGAAGAGAAAGGGTTGGCTCACGTGGGTTTGTGATAATTCTTTTATAGGTAATTGGGCTACAAATGCTTTTCTAGTCCCTCTGCTTTTCCATAACTGTATCAAGAGGCCAAGGAGTGATCTGATGAGTATTTTTAAATTTTTCTCTTCATGGTATGTAGGTGATGGTCCCATTTGATGGGAAAACATCAAATACCCAGTTTACCGCCAGCGGGTCATTGACCACGACTGGTCCCCAAATATATTCGAAACAGGCACCAATGACATCATCTGCAGTCCCTCTAATGAACCCTCTTTTTGTTCCATGAAGACAGCCGTGGTCAGCTGCCTGTGGGTCCATAGACCCAGGTTGCTGCCACCAGGCGTAGCTGGGGCTGGGCTTCACATCTGTTGCCTGCTTTTGCCAAACAGCTGTGTTCGGAGCTGGCAGACTGATGCCACTCACCTGCAGGAAGTGTGGAGCTCGGAGCTGGTCATCAGGCGGGGGAACAAAGCACTGATGGTTCCACCCCAACAGGTGGGCCAGCCAATGGGCAAAGCCTAGAGCAATGCAGAAAGAATGTCTGTTGCTCTTAGTCATGGGCAAGGGTGCCCAGCTGTTGGATAAGACCCTGGGCAGGATGCTGTTGCAATTTGCCAGGAACCCACAGTCCCTGGGCTCAGGACTTACGACACAGAGGATCCTGACCCAGGCCTCCCCCCCCGCCCCGCCCCAAGTTTTGGAGTGGGGCTGGACAGAGTCCGAGCTACTGAGAACATGGCACCCAATCATGTGGCGGCACCTGCCAACAACGGCGTGAAGGTCCATTTGTCACATTTTTCTCAGTCTTATCAGGTGCAGAAAGTGGGAACTGTTTTTGCTCTTAGTAAGCAACGGGGACCCCACATTAGAACACGAGAAACTTCATGTCAAGCACGAGTGCACGTCTGTCACTGTTGTGCTTCGATGGATTTCTGGCTCGGTTTGGTTTCGCGGTAGGTGGCACCGTCTCTCTGTTTTGGAAGGTAGCGTGGTTCCCTGAAGAGCACATGACTTTGAGCAAGAAAGGGAGGCTTCATGTTTCGGTGACTATGGCGAGTGTGGAATGAGCATGAACGCCCGGAGTGTGATGCAAGCACCTGAAATACGGGCAATGCTCTTCTCCTGACCTGGGGGGAGGCAGCCTGGGGGCTTTGCTCTCTCACCCCTAACTGGGTGAGTCAGCTCCGTGCACACCTATGTACGCTGGAGTCACCTGAGGAAGGGCAGTGCCCAGAGGTTTGGACGTAATGGCTTGGGGTGTGGCTGGGCTTAGGAGTAGTGGAAGATCATGTGGACTCTTAAGCTGAGGCACATGGGGAGGCAGTACCATGAGGAAACCCTCTGATGAGCCAGTCTCCCTCTCTTACCTGTAATTTGGGGGTGCTGAGTGCCATCCTCCATGGTCTTAACGAAACAATGCACATGCCCTCAAGGGAATGGCCAACCTTTCCTCCCTGGAAGGTCTTGGTGGACAGCAAGAACACCTGAGTCTAGAAGAAGAAACTTTCAGTTCCAGTCTAGTCTGGGGTTGCTGCTATCAAAACAAAGAAGATGGAACAGAAGATAGAGAACCAAGAAGCGAAGGGAGAAGAAACTCTTTTCCAAGCCAAGCCACCCATTGTTTCCTATTTTCAGAAAGACCTGGGGTGGGTGGGGCCGAGGCGAGAACTGCAGATGGAGATGTGGCTGTCCCAGACCTCAGTTTTCCCATCTGGAGGATGGGTGGGGTGGCTTATTACCACAGAAAGTCCCTTCCATTGGCCCGGGGAGAGCTGTTCCCCCAGGCCCTCTTCCTTCCCCAAGTCCCTCTTGGCTTTTTGCCCAAGGACTCCCGCAGGTCGGTAGATGGCAGTGCAGGCTTTCGAACTAGGACTCCCTGGCTGCTCAGACCGCCTGCAGCCTCCACCCACCTTGGCAAGGCAGGAAAAAGGCTGCTCTGTTGCTGGGCTCCACAGATGCTGTCTGAGTTTACTCATTCGTGCATCACAAAGGGGTGACATTGAAAAGTCACTGTCTCTTTGGCTTCCCAGCCCAGCCCAGCCCAGGCCGTCCTAGGACACCTCTCCTGCCCATGGCGGGTCCTCACCTGTGTGGGTGTTGGGCGCAGGTTCCTGTATGGGGCAGGCCGGATGCCGGAGAGGGTGAAACAGGACTCTGGGGGCTCAAGGGCCATTTCCAGGCAAAGCCATTTTCTCGGAGGGCCTGGATGCTGCGCCTGACTTTCCGGATTTTTGGTTTCATTTGTCAGCGGAGGGACAGAAACTTGGGGCAAACGGACCAGTGATATAGTCATGGCCTCCCGCTCTCAGGGCCATTTGGGGCTTTGCCCAGGCCTCTCCTGCTCCAGCCTGAGGCAGGTACCGCAGGGCGGAGTACAGGGCACTGCAGGGTCCCCCTCAGTGACCCCATGTTATGCCCGGCGTTCTGGGAGCAGAGTCGGGAGATGCTTCCCTGACATTCGCTCCTGCACCCCACGAGCTGCTAGCAGAGACCGAGCTCGAGCGCCCCTTGAGTCCTGCAAAACCGGGCAAGGTAGGTGGCCTTGAACCCCAGCTGCAGAAAGGGGTGCAGAGCAAGCGTGCTCGGGATCACTCAGGAAGGAGTGAAGCTGGGCTTCCAAGGCAGCAGCTTTATGGGGGTACATGGGCACACCCCACGATCCGCCCCTTCAATGCATCCAAGCCAACGTTCTTTGGAGTATGGCTGGCAGCGGTGCAGGTTCATTGCCGCAGCGAGGGCATTGCGCAGCCAGGGCGTCCCTTTCTCGCCCAGCGAGCGGCTTGTCCACGGCTGCTGACCACACCACCGTGGCCAGGTCCCGGGAGGCCACGTGGGGCTACCGCCAGCCAGGCTGGGGTTCCGTGGGCACGGCGGTGGCACGGGATGCACCATGTGGTAAACCCAGGAGAGCAGAGACTTAAGGCCAGTGGCAGCCCCAGATGCTGACCTTCACAGCGGGCACTGTCGCAGGCAGGGAGAGGGGCTCTCCGTGCGGTCCTGAGTTTCTCTCTCTTCTTGCATTTTCTGCTAAAATGAATTTTGTGTTTTTCCTCTTTTCTGAGTCAACCGTTGGCTGTCAAAACTTGACATGATTCAGGAGAAAACGTTCCTACCTAGTCAAATGTATGTCACCATCCCACCCCACCCATAATTCTTTGCCATAGACCACTGTGCCACCTCCTATCTTTGTCCCCAACCCCTTCGTCCCTCTACGAGTTTCTATGATCTTCATTAGGATTATTTACAACATTAACAACGCCAAGCCCTGGAAGCAGCCTTCATGCCCATCAACAGAGCAGCGCCTTGAGAAGATGTAGTATAAAACACTTTGAAAGACTAGTCAACTCTAAATAAGTGAAAGAAAAGATGCACTATTACCATTTGGGATAACTTGGATAGAACTATGGAGGGGCTTATGCTAAGTGAAGTCAGACTGAGTATCTCTTGAATGAAAGCACCCAGCACCTGGATCTGAAAATGATGTCTGCGGAGGGGCAGCGAGAGACAATGTGTGTCCCGGGGATCTTATCAATCTTATCCCATCAGGCAATGCCCCATTTCAAGGTGGGCAAGAGGATTGGTACAGCCTGGGTAAATGGAGGCAGGTGGAGAACCCCGAGTGACTGGTATGGGGAGGCTCACAAGGAAACTTGGTTGGTTTCCCTGGTATCTCCAGGGTCAACCTGGTGTGATCACCTTTTCCATCTTACATAGGAAGCACTTTGGGAAGTTCCAGAAACTTCTGAGCAGCATTCAGAGGACCAAGGAGGCTTCCATTTGCTCCATGTACATTCTTGCTTCAGTTTCTTCAAGTTGATGGTGTTTAGGAAAATCCATAAGAGCTGATGCCAGGGACTCTGAGATTGCATTTCAGCTTCCACAATGGCCCCAAGAGGATGGCTTGTTCAGGTAACCTCACGGAATTGACCATAATAGCTGCCATTAATGGAATGCTTCCCGGGTGCCAGAGTGTATGTCAGGGATTTTGCTAGGGGTCGCATGTGGAATAAAGAAGAAATTGAGATGGAAGAGGTTGACAGCGATCTGTGAGGCCTGCCCACAGCACGGGGATCCTGGGAGGCATGTCCACGTGCAACTTAAAGAAGTCATGAAGCCCCTTATACACCCCAGCAAGGAGATGTCACGATGATGTCATGAGGAAGGAGCAAAGCATAGGTGACATGCAGCAGGGAGGATGCAGGGATGTGTGATAACAGGAGATTTTACCTTTGGGGGCAACAGTCATCACTGATAGGTCATGTGTCTCTTGGGACCTTTCAGAGAGGTGACGAAGCTGGGTGACAGGTGAGAGACGTGCTGTGGCCCACCCTCTAGTGTGCCAGAGGGGGCTGGAGAGATAGGAGGTGTTCATCTTCTCAGAAGCGCCATCTCTCTACCTGCTTCCACATTCCACAGGCTTCTCCCCTGATTTCATCACATTTCCTGATGACCTGCCAGGCCGCCATTCTTACCCCACTTTGGTCGTGAGGGAGCAGCAGGTGGCCTGGGCTCCCATGATGGAAACATGGGGAACTCTAAACCTGGTGTCCAGCTCCTGGGTCCAGGTCTGTCCAGGACTTTCCCGGTATTAAGAGCAAAGGAGCCCCAGGGCCCAGAAACCAACCCAGTCCTGGGCGAGCAGGGAGGCTGGTCAGCCTGTTTCCGGGTCTGTTGGGTTATCTCTGCTGTGGGGACGACACTTCCTTGGCTCCCTCTTGGCAGTGTGCATGCTTGGGCTCCTCTTCCGGCCCCTCTGGGACGTGCTGTGCTCCGGCCTATCTGTCCCCAGTGTCTGTTCCTCCCACTGTGCACAGCCTTGTCTCCTCCCAGCTGTTTCCTGGCCCCTCACTCGCCCACTGGCTCTTGTTTTGAGGCAGGCCTTTA
Source organism: Uropsilus gracilis (assembly GCA_004024945.1). Classification (NCBI taxonomy): domain Eukaryota; kingdom Metazoa; phylum Chordata; class Mammalia; order Eulipotyphla; family Talpidae; genus Uropsilus; species Uropsilus gracilis. The sequence goes on along the minus strand of PVHY01025025.1, from coordinate 2,405 downwards.
CCGTTTATCTGCTGCGAGCTTCCCCCAAGCACCCGGGCCACAGCTCCAAACCAGCTGAAGGCCTGAGCCCTGGTTCCTGCCAAGCCCCCTCCTGCTGTACCCCTGGGAAACCGCTTAACCTCTCCCCAGAGCCTTCTCTTCCTCATCCAAGATGCAATGGCGACAGAGCTCGCCTCCCCACATTCCCACGCAGTGTAGCTTACAGGCAAGATGGCGAACGGACTTGAACTTGAAAGGCACTGCACCTGTTGACTGGTCATCACCAGCGATGACTTCCTGCTCTCCCTGCCTGCCCCAGGGAAGAGAAAGGAGCACAGTGGCTGGGAGGACCTTGGCAGGGTTTGGGTACCTACTAGCCTGGCTCCCCACAGCCGATGTGTCTTGGGTTTCTTTTCTGCAGTTTGTGGATTTGAAATTGGGGCTTTGTCAGAGTCTGGGGCATCAGTTTGTGCTATCTTGGTCTCCTGTGGACTGGCTTCCATGGTCTGGCTGGGGGTTGGATCTGTTTCCCCAAGCACAGGCAATGCTCAGTTGTTGTCCATGTACATTTGGGCATGAATGAATGAATGAATGAATGAATGAATAAATGGGATACAATAAGTGCTGAATAAGTGGCAGGAAGAGCATGAGAGGGAGGCAGATTGGGCCATGAGGTTAAAATCACTTAGTGCAAACCAGCTGATTCCATCTTTAAATCGTCCCTAGAAGGTGCCCAGGGTGGCACATGAAGAAAATGGGATATAATAAGGTGATGGTCCTTACGGTCCTGAGTTTTTCTTCCCCAGCTCCGACTCGTCTCTCCTTATCCTCCTTTACTAAGGCCGCACCCCTATCATCCCACCTGGCTCTTGGCATCAGCCTGGCACAGATCAGAGTCCTTTTTGTTGGATATATTTAGCAGCACTTAAGAAGGCTGTTTTTCCTCTTCTCTAAGCCAGGCCAGAACTCTTGGCACTTTTAGTGATTTCTGGAAGATCATCTCATCTCACCGGTGACTTCTCTGTGTCTGTCCAGATCTCTTACGGGAGAAGACTGTGTAGACTTCTTTCTCTGGGGATCTCCTGCAATCTTTGGGTTTCAATGACTGTTTCTACCCCGTGACTCTCAAATTTGTATCCTTGGTCTCAACTTCACACCTAGACTTGTGTATTTGACACCCCGTAGTGAATCCTTAATTATATTTTTAATAACTATCTAACATGTCTGAGCCACAGTTCCATGTTCACCTCCCTCCCCTGCCCCTGGTCTGTGTCTTCCCAGTTGAGGGCAGCTCATCTTTTCAGTTGTACAAACGCTAGACCTTGGTGACTCCCGACTCTCCCTGACTTTTCTCCCCACTTCAATCCTGCCAGAAACCTGTCCGTTCAATGTAACCTTATTTCCTTGATACCGCATTATTGATTATATCACCACAAAATTTCTCCAAATTAGGACTTTCCTGAAAACAGACATCTTATTTTGAATGGGATAAAGAGACATCAAGGATTCGGCCATTTCTCAGTCCTCTGCTGTCTACACTGGTCAAAGTCACCATCATTCTTCACCTGGACGACTGTCTCGTGTCTCCCTGCCTGTGTCTTTACAATCCCCTGTCTGTCCTCAAGTGACAGCCACTCTTTCAAAGCAAACATGAGATCAAACCCATTCGCCGATTTCCTGTCTCCGGCCAAGAAAAAGCTGGTGGCCCTACAAAGTCCTTCTAGACTCTACAGAAAGGCCCTTCCTTCTTCTTCGACCTCACTCCTACTCTGTTCATGCCTCACCCCTGCTTCCCCAGCCACCTTACCTTTCTTGCTACTCTCAAACCAGTGCAGATCTCCTTCTACCTGAGGCTTGGGGGTGGCTTCCTATGCCTTCCCCCAGGCACCCTCTTGGCCTGCACCCTTATCCCTTTCAACTTTTGCTCAACCATCTTCCTACCCTTGAGGGTTACTCAAGGGTAACCTTGAGTTAACATTTCCAACAGAATTTTCTTCGTTTAATCTTAAACTATGAACGAAGCACCATTTCCCCCTCCCTCTTAATGCTTTGACAGTGGAGGGTTTCCCTCCTCAGGTGTGGTCACACAAAGCACCCATGTAGTCTTCTGCCATGGTCTCCTGGGCTCCCCTTATCCCCCCCTTCTCACCCCTCCCTCCTCTCCCTTTCCCGCTGCCTCCAGTTCACGGTCAGCTTCCTCAGAGGTTTTCTTTGACGACTTTCATTAGAAATGCAACTGGACTTGGGGAAAAGTCAAAACAAGCTAAGCACCAAACTGAAGAGCACAACTTTGAGCAGGAGAGAAAGGGGGAGGGGGGATGGAGGGGACGGGGATAAACCCTGGGGATTACAATGTTGTGAAATTTATATATAAATAAAAAAAATAAACTCCTACAAACAAATAAAAAAAAAAAAAAAAAAAAAAA
>PVHY01025024.1:0-18886 GCA_004024945.1 Uropsilus gracilis | reverse complement strand
AAAAAAAAAAAAGAGGGAAAAACTAGGAAAAACTGACCCATCAGTTTTGGGAAGTCTCTTCAAGCTAGCAAACTAGATCATTTAAATTTCTGCCTGCAAATAGGAAAAATACAGATCGAGAAGTTGAAGAATGTTAGCAAACACCAGTTATGACTTCTGGAATAGTTGTCATCCAGGGCGTTACTATTTGTGTCTCTGAGCTATTGTAAATCTCATCATTGGATTTGGGCTCCCTTTGTAAGTGGGAGACTTGAGGGCATCATGTTCTTGGAAGAAAATGTGAGTGAACCTCTTTTTACAAGGAGTGAACAGTATCAGATTCATTAGCGGTTCTCACTAAGAGTATTCAGCCATGTTTTTTATGCTCAATACTACTGATGAACTTATAAATTGTGCATTGAATTTTTTGGGTTGAACTTTATTTGTTTGTTTGTTTGTTTGTGACCCGGTCTTGCTATGTTGCCCGGGGTAGTCCCAAACCTGTGGACTCAAGTCACCCCTAGCCTCAGCCTCCAGGTAGCTGGGTTTACAGGCGTGGACCACCATGCCCAGCAGAGCTGAATTTTAAATAGTAAGAGACAAGAAGGAACTAGTCACTAAATCCTTTCCATCCTTCCTCTAACAGATGCAGCATATCTATATATACCTTCTCAGGAGACTTACCACACGTGCTAGCACCAAGCTGTGTTAGTAGGTAAATCTAGGCAGCACTGTCAAACCACACATGGTATTTGTTTGCTCTCCTTTCACAACCTACTCCACTTTTCCTCACACTTGCTTTCCTGAGGTTGCAACATCCAATAAAAGCTTAACATTAAAATTTTGTCACAGGCTCTGTTTTCTAAGAAACTTGCAGAAAGATGGTTTGAGATGGTAGGGAAAACAAGTGCTAATAAGTACTGAGTCAGTAAAATGCTTAAGGAACAGCAAGGAATGCTGGGGATTAATTAGTAAGTGGAAGCATGTTAGAAATGCAACAAGATATAACCAGGCAATTGACATAAGTGGCCTATTTGTGTCTGTGAGGACTTTATTCTGCTCTCCCTTCAACCTCTCTTTTATATATTTTTTTTCCTTAAGGAAATAGAATGTTACTGGAGGACTCTGAGGGCAAAGTGAAATTTTCTTCTTAGGCTTTAAGAGGCACCTCCTGGAAATTCTGTATAGAAAGAACTAGCGGGGAGACAAGTTGAAAGGAAATTAAGATTTTCCCTAAAAAGACAGTTGACCAAGGCAAAGGTAGTTTTGGTGAAGGGGAGGACTAGTTGTCAAATGCAGCTGTCATAGTGAAAGTGCTAGAGATTGTGAGACAAGATTTGGATATAATACAGAACAGGAAAAAACCGAGATGGAAAATTGTTTAATGAACTTGTTAAAAGGGAAGTGAGTTTGTTTCTAACCATTATAAACATAAAATGGCTAAGATATAGAAGCAGATAAAGCAAGTAAGCCCCCAATTTCCAAAAGTAAAGAGTTATGTAAACCATTGGCAAATGAATAAAATTAAAAAAAAAAAATCAACAATTTTGAGTAGTTAGCATATTGCTGTTCTTTAAAGTCAGGAAACTCAGATCATTTTGGGTAATAGAAAGAGAAGAAAAATCTTGCTTTATGTAGATTTACATAGAATGAAGCAAGCTTATTAAATAAAAATAATTGATTTTTAGCAAATTTGGAATTTCATTCAGTAATACTGTGCACTCATTTATTTAATGACCTTCTAATTTTAATAGTACCTATACTACCTTATGTATCATCTATAAATTTTGAATGAAGTATCTGACTTCCTGCCTCCCCCAACTCTAAAAAGTTACCACAGAGAAAAAATTCTACAACCTGAATTTAGGATAAAATTCCTTAATTTTGCATGATGAAGAAGCCAAGGAGAATAAAGGATTCTCAGAAACAGAGAATTGTCTAAGGAAAAAAGGTATGATGACAGATGCTAAGCTGTTGTAAATTCCAGTTGTCAACATGGAAATGACATGTTGCACATTACTGCAAAGAAATTAAAGGGGATCCATTTATTTCTCCAGATTTGGATTTGTTCTCTCCTGATGGTTTGTTCTGACTTGACTGCTCTCTACCATGCTTTGCTGGTGCAAATTATAGTGTTTTGAGATATATCAAGTGACTTGATCATGTCTAACACCAAGTCCCTAGTTGACCGCACCCAGCTCATTGTATCATCAAAGACATTTCTGTCTTCAATAATTCTGTCTTCAAGAGGAAGTCAGATAGGTGGAGAAAAAGGAAAAATGTCTTCTTTTCTATTCTAAAATAGTCATGGAAAGCTTAAGAGGGGGCGAAGCTCAAGAGAGCAAAGAGTCTTTCAAATCACTTTTAAGATGAAGAACAAAAACCTGGGAGACTAAGAACTTTAAGTTGAAACTGTAAACCGCAGAATAAGTACACTGCATGGCAATGAGGGGAGTTATTTCTGATGTAAAAGATAGAAATAATTGAGTGTGTGGATGAAAGAGGACTGGAGGGGCATAATGAGATTTATATGCTGGTTTTTGAGAGGCATCCTGGCAACTATTCCAGCTCCCCTTACTGCCCCAACCCTTACCCAACTGGAAGGTCATAGTCTTCTAGTGGAAAACACAATAAAGTCACAGAAGCCATACTAATTTGGGGATTCTCAAGACTAAATAAAACCTCTGACAAGCCCTGCAATGAATATGGTGCAACCAATGCAACTGATTGCCAGCTGGTTATTTGGGACGGTATATATATTAAGTTGAACTGACTCAGAGGTTCCTGTAAGAAAACCTGGTAGGAAACAGGTGAAGCACCAGTGACCAAAATGAAGTTCAATTCCTTTGTGAATTCTGACTGGAGCAAGAATCATAAAAGGCATTTCAATGCGCCTTCCCATATTCGTAGGAAGAACATGTTTTCTCTCTTTCCAAAGAGCTGAGATAGAAGTACAGTGTGAGATCTATGCCCATTTGGAAAGATGATGAAACTCAGGTTGTTCAGGAATACAGTAAAGGGCAGCAGATTGACAAAGTAGTCCAGGTTTACAGAAAGAATTATGTCCTCCATCTTGAACAAGTGCAGTGGGAGAGGGCCAGTGGTGCCACTGTTTATGTGGGCATTCACCCCAGCAAGGTGGTTATAATGAAACTAAAACTGGACAAAGACCACAAAAAGATCCTAGAATGCAAAGCCAAATCTCACCAAGCAGGAAAGGGGCATAAGGAAGAAACAATTGAGAAGATGCAGGAATAAAGTAGTCTTGTATACAATTTTAATTAAAAATGCTAAATAAAAAAGGAAGAAAAAAAACTCGGTAGGAAACATAGCAAAGTGTCACTCAGCTCCTGCAGAAATGCTGAGAGAGCTTGTCAGGCTTGCAGGAAAAAGTATGGCCATAATGAAGAGGATACTGAATATAAAAAGCAAAGACAAGGAAAAAATTATAGATAATTTTGTCCCATTTCCTCAATTTTCAGCTGAGAATCAAAAAATTATAGGAAACAATGATTGATACATTCAGTTTCACAAAATCTCTAAAAAGATGCTGCATACAAAAATCTCATTATCTATCTCCTACCCTCACACCTTAGCCTGTGCTAACTCTGGGCCAAAGGAATTGCAGAAAAACAGGGACCAGAACAGAACTCTGTCTCTACAACCAGTCCTGAGAAAGAATTTGCTCTCACCATCTCAGAAATCAGGAGCCGCAACTCACCCAGTCAGTATGACTATCCCATTCCATATTTCCCTCCACCTTGCAGCTGAACACTACCACAGAATAGAGTTTGCACTAAGTCAACTTCAGAGATTTTACTGACATTCTAATTATGCAGCCCCACTACAGGAAACAAATTACTTTTAATGAGTAAAAGTAATAACAAGACTTGTAAAATGATCTCAGGGACCAGAGAGCCAGGAATGGATAGCTCAGTTTTTTAATTGAGATGTAGGGTTGTGATCATAATTAAGATCAATGTGATTGCCCCACATATGGGCTAACATTAAGAAGAATGTCTCTGATATTTTAATCCATCTCATGGTTGCAAGCTGGGTTGATTCAGGCCTGAATTGGGGAACTATTCCTGGGTCAATCTGGAAGTTATAGACAAACCACTTAACTTGTATGAAACTCTGCATTTTTATTTGATGATGGAATATTCCTGTAGACAGAAGTAAATCCATGATCACCACACTATACACCACCGTGCCCTCTGTAACCATCTGTATGGTGGACACAGCAATCTGCACTCCCAGGACACATTGCAGCATTAAGCTGCTTAGCTGTTTCTAGCACTATTTTCAGAAAATAGTTAAAATATCATCTGTTTCCTCAGCATGTTTAAAAAATGCCACACCTGCTTTTGTAAGGAAGGAAATCACAGATAAAACATGGTAGTTAAGTGGAAGACTGTATTTCTCCTGATTAAGTCCTTTTATCTTATTATGGTTTTGTGTTCATACTACTGAATTATTTTATCATGTCAACAGACCAGGATCTAGTCCTGTTTTCAGGTTGTAAGCATTTTGTGGAATTCTTGCTGTATCTGCTGGTGAAAGTGTTTCCTTTTCTAGGATTCAGAACCTTTAGATTCTTAGATCCTGGCGATACTGCTTTCACATATCTCTCCACCCCTCCATTGGCATGACAGTCAGTATTCATTGCTAGTTACTGTAGAGTTCCCTGCAGATGCCTGGATGATTTTTCAAAGTGATCCCACATTGAAGTCAAGGGGTAAAAAATGTATGTCTTGTATCAATGACTGGGTCACTTTTTTTTTTTGATTGCACACACACACACACACACACATATATATATATATATATATGTATATATACACACACATACACAAGCACATATACACATATCACATCTTTGTTTATCCTGATATTCTCCCATCACCTCATCACCTGTGCACCTTCTTTATCTCTTGGATCACTTTTGATGTGGGTGACCCATGGGAACAACAGGAGCAGTTAACATTCTTGGCCACTAGGAAAACAGCTGTGTTAGTCCTCAAGCACTGTACTAACATCTTTGAAAATATAAACTTACATTTCTTCATAATGATCCTTCAAGGTGGGTTTCATTATCTTCCGTATTTTGCAAATGAGGAAAGGTAGACCTTAGGGAGCCTGTCCAGGTGAATGGCACCAGCCAACGGATGCCAATTGGCTGGGATGCCAATCTAAGTAATATGAACCCACAGGATTCTCACTTTTCTGCAGTCTGCACTCAGTCACTGCCTCTCAATGGCTTGAATATTTCAATACCAATTAATTGGCATAAACTCTGTAAAGGTTACACCTGTACTGGTATGGATTCCTTGGATGAATTGGGAAAACCTATAGTTCACTGTATAGTTCACTGTGCCACAGCAGATTAGTGTGTTCATGACTGGTGAACATGGTAGTTTGCTTCAATGCTCTGCATTAACCAGTCGTTTATGCTGATGTAATGTGAGTATACTGGGAGTAGACACAAATTTTACAAAGACACTTCTAACTAATATTAAATCAATGGTGAATTTGGTACAAGTGAACACAAAAGCTTATGTCAAGACCAATTTTCTATGTTTCAAATTTCAACTGTTTTTATGTGTATACCTGATTGGAGAGATGCAGACTGGCCACCAACTGGTGGCTGAATTGAAGACAGAAACAGTAGAGTTTATTTGAAATGCTTCTATCAGTTTTCAGTGACGCTCTACATTCTTGCTAATGTCTACACAAAATCAAGAGAACTGTTTTAAAGAAACACAATTTTCACTCTAATATTTTCATAACACTTTTCACAGATTACCTCACTCCCAGCTATTCCAAGCACTTGACTGACAGACTTAATATAAAAAACAAAAGTGCTGTGGATATAACATTTAGAATAGACTAGAATGCAATTGTGGTGAGATGAACATAATTATAGAATTCAATGAGCATTTCAAAAAGAAATACAGGTTTTTGAGAGAATAAAAAAATACAAAGTACTCCAGTTGGAAAGCATGTTCTGAGATGCTCCATTAGAACTCACACTGGCTGTGAAGTTTTAACATCATATTTTAATGGCTAAGAATCACCTTTCTGTGTTTCACTGGTAATCAATATGAAACCCGTGGTAGATTTGGTAAAGATAAATGCAATGGCACATACCACTTTGACATATAATAAAAATTATTTGTCATATTTTTTTCACCACTCTAAAAATGTTGAGATGACATTATTTTTGACCAAAACAAACAAACAAAAAAAAAACCAAAAACCTGTAAAAAGGCAGTAACCACCAAAATATTCTTCAACAATGGAAATATTCTATAATGTATGATTTTATAAACTATGAATCCCCTAATCAAAGATGTTTTATTTCAATTAAAAAATAAAAACATCTAAGCATTTTTCTGGCTTATTATAGCTGGAACAGCTATTCCTATTCATAGGGAAGCTAATTTGTTGGAAATGGAAATTGTGAAAATTGGCATGGAATTTCCTATATAAAATCATACAAAATTTCCAAAGCAACTTTTGTTTATATGGAGACATTGTTGGTTATATCATCAGAAAAAGCTTTGGAATCAAAGTTCCAGTGTTTATCTGTGTTTATTTGGTCAATAGGGGATAGCTGTTAGCTATTTAACAACTATTTAAGTTGATATTGAAATTAATTAAATTTAAATATTAAAGAAAATCTCTTCTTCAGTCTTACTAGCCAGATCTCAAATACTAAATAGCAAGAAAAAAGAGTTATTTACTGGCTAGAATTTCCAAATCATTGAAAATAGGCAAGTAACTAGGAATAGAGATGTAGTTTTTCTCTATTTTTCTTATATGATGGGAGAAATTTAAGAATGTTGAAAGGTTAATGTGGAGCAGCCAGTCGAGTCTAGGAGGTTTCTCAATAGAGTGAAAAATCAATACAACAAATTTCTTGAGAAAGTGGAAAATAATGAGTGGAGCCCAGAATCAGATTTAGATATTGAAAGTCAAAGGAAAACTTTGCTACAAGCCAGAGAAAGTGGAAAATTTTGGCTTCACATTGACAACAGGAAATAGAGGAAGTTTTTGTTCTTTGGATCCTATTTTCTTTCTCAGCTATGAATTAAAGTATCTTCTAAGGCCCACCAGGGAAATAACAAGGTTGGAAATTGGATATGGTGAAAACAACGATCAGGGGATGAGTGGGTGAAACAGTGAGGTTAGGGAAAAGGTAGGCTGGCTGGCAATGCTGAGGACATTAGTTGAGGCTGCTGATTATCAGTTGATAGCTTCCGAGTCTGGACAGTGGTGTGAATTTTCCCCAAATGTCAATCGTCCGCTCTAAGCTTAGGAAATGGAATTATTTGGTTTTCTCCAGGATTAATTTTATTTCTGAAGTTTTGCTTGTCCCAGATGCTCTGTAATTCTAAATAACAGATTTGGGATTTGGGAAATTGGAGATGGAAGGGTCAGGAACTCTGCTGAACTGAGAGAGAGTTGCGCTGCCAGGTAACCAGCTAAAAACAAGACATCCAAGATAGTGAGCTGCGTCCAGGCTCTCTCATTTCTGTGATATGCAAGCAAGCGGCTAAACCAGAGAAAGCTCTGACTAACTAAACCAAGAGTCCATTTACCCCATAGTCAAGAGCCCTGATTTAGGGACAGATGACTAAACACCAAAAGAACTTTCTTACTGCTGAGATTGCCTCGAAGGATTTCTATTGACCTGGGAGTGATGGGGAGGAGAAGGGCAAGAGGTAGTGAGTGGTAAACTCTTAGGAGCCACTACAGTGAGTGCTCATGCTGTGAATGAAGAAACCTTCACTTCACTATCTTCTCTGGCTTCAGAAAACTAAAGACAGAATGGCATGGTCCCTCCCTGGTGAGCAGTGTCCCCATTCCTCCAATATCATGGAGACATTCCCTAAGAGATAACAGCAAGTTAATGAATGAATCCCCTGCCCCCATGTATGCCACAGGAACTAGTGTTTTGCCTATTATAATTTTTCCTAAGCTACTTCTTCCTCTCCTTGCTTAACATGCTGTAAAACATTCTTTTATGGTATATAAAAGCTTTCTAAGAGTTAATAAACTCACTGGATATTTCATGCTTACATTCAGCCCCAGCTTCTCTGACTCAGTCTCTCTCATTCATCCTTCCTCACTTTCCCTCGCCCGGCTCCTTGCAGTAAACAGCACTGAATACTGAGCCAGAATAGAGAAGCGTGTCTTCATGTTTCTACCAACTTCCCTCATGTGACAGAGGTGCCTAAGAAAGGCCTCTCTGGGAAGCCCCAGATAAAGAGGTCTCCATGGCTAGGAATGCAACTATCTGGAAGAGCAAGTCTGACTGGGGATGATGTCCTTGACATTCCCCTCCTTGCAAAGCCCAAAGAGCGGCTGGCTGTGCATCCCTGGTCTGGTGAGGGCATTTGCCTCTGATGTCTAACAACCAATGTTCAGATGTGGAAAACCACACATTCATTTGGGTGGAATCAGCTTTCTCACAAGAGAGTTCTAAAAACAAGAAGTTCCATTGTGCTGGAATTTCCAGCAAAAGGTGAAACGTCATAGATTATGACTCATTAGTTCAGAGTGGAGAAAAAGTAGGGAATGAACTCAGGTTAGGCCAGATAACCAAAGAACAAGCCAGAGAGTTGGATGTGCTTTCAAGCTGCAATTCAAATAAATCTGAGGATTTGTTATGGAAACATATTACTATTTAGCCACAGAGACATGGACTGCATCCTTTGGGGATGGGCATATATAGGACAAATAAGTTGCCAGGGTTTCCAAACCTGTCCACCACTAATCTCTCTGATCAGCACCTATGGTATTGCACCCTCTCCCTGCTTGCACATACCTGGCCTGATGGGTGTGCGCAAGCGAAAGTGGTCTCACCTGGGCCTAGGAGACAGGAATAAAAGGGTAGTGTCATCCTGGAGAAGAAAATCAGGTGACTGTTCATGACTGACTCTTTTCCCTTGCTCACTATGAAAAGTCCCGTGATGATGCCAAGGGCTGCCATATTCTACTTTAGCTCCTGCAACCAATGATGAGCCTGGATTGGGATGGCTGCAAAACAGCACATAAATATCCACTTAAAACAAATATTTATGAGATTCTGGTCCCAATTGTATAGGGTCATAGTTTTAGAAAAAACTTTTTTTTTCAAGTACAGATGCTTAAAGTGGAGAAAACATAAATATTTTCAAAGACAAGATCAGCATGTGTATTAAGGTAAATACTGATGAGTAAAAACTAAGGGGGGTATAGGGTAGTGACATAGTTGAAATATGGTAATGGCGCCAAAGTACCCTGGTGGATGGGGTCTGAGAGAAAGATGGGTGAGAAAAAATAAGATGTGCCAAAAGACAGATAAAAAGGAAGGAGAAAGGATAGGAAAAAACAAAAAAAGTAAAGAAAAGGAAGGAGACAAGAATGGCCGAGTTAGAGAACAGGCCCATGTGGCCTAGCCAGGGGAAACACCCTGAAGAGTGAGCTGGTGGTGGCAAGGAGCCACGGTGGCTGGCAGAAGAGTGGTTGGTGTGGAGAGTGTGGCACCACAACAATTAGTAGCATAGTGAGCTGGTGCGTGGAGATGGCCAGGGATTTGGAAAACTGATTTGTGCATCAATAATTGTGGAAGAAATTGGAAGAGAAGGAGAAGCAGAACAGCGTGGAACACTAGAGAAGAAACAAAGAGAGGACGCTGGAGAAAGACTGGACATTGCAGAGTGCCTGCCTCTGGCTTGGAGGGGCAAAGGGCACCATCTTGGACATGTGTCTTTGGGACCTTTGGTACTGAAATGGTGACTGGGGTAAGATAAATGACCACTTGTAGAAAGGACTTTTCAATTTCCACTTAATTTTCCTTGTTAATAAAACCCTGTTGTTGAACTGCATTTGAAAGGCATCCGCTATGTTTGGGTGATGCAAACTTGTGGTTTGTTGCTTAGCGGTTTTTGCCTCTTTTCACCTGGTATCAAAGGGACTAGAAGTTTCTTGCTAGCAAACAGGGAAAGAACAGAAGGATATTGTTAAGACTTGGAAGTATTTGCTAGCTTGTTTTCTACTTTCTAATTTGATTCTACTAGATATGCTAGTGTTATGCTACAAATGGCTAGTTTTATACCCATTTTATTAGTTTGGTCATTGAGATTCAGATTTTTCATATGTCTCTGATCATTACTAGGTAAATTTGTCTTCCTTCTCCACAACTGCTCATAGATACATTTTCATTGATTTTCACCCAGGGGTTTACTTTGAATCATTCTTAATGATTTTCCTTCATCTCTTTCCTCTCCTTGCCTTTGTTTCTCTGTATTTCCCTCAGGTTGGGCTGTCTCTGTTTTAACTTCCACCTCTCTCCAGAGAGCATGACTTTTTCCTCTGACCTTTCCTTCCAGTAGGATTCAGTTACCCACATGAGACAAGCAAACACTACATTAAAGTACAAAAATCGGTTATGGGCAAACTTTCATGGTCTCAGGTGGATTTTGTGTTTAAAACAGAAATTTCCATTTCTAATGGGAAACAAAACAAAACTGAGCACTTTTTACTAATGTCATCTCAATGCTGGCTTTCAAGTACACTCAAATGTATATCTCTTTTGAATTGTTATAATTTCAGTCCTTATTTTAGAAAAGTCTTTTTTTTTTAATCTCTGAGATTTCACAGGGGATTTCCCTTCTACTCCTGATTCATGAACACTTTTTGTCGTATGATTTTTGAACATTTTTAACAAGAAAAAGTAGGTCATTTATTTATACTGAGTCAGTTCACTATGCAAGTCACCACTACTTACTGCATCTCTGTGACTCTTAGAAAGTTAGTATAAAAGAGGAATTTGCCATGAGAAAGAAAATGAATTAGCTGGCAAGCACTGAAATGAACCTGTATGCTAGCCTAAAGATCTACATGTACATACTCCCACCTCAGTCCCAGCCACCAAATTGAATTTTACATCGCGTTAAATTTTGCAAATAGACATTCAGTTTTCTTCCCCAATAAGAAGGAAGTATTTGCATTTAGTTAGAAGACTTCTCAAACAAAAACAGCGTCACTGACTCACTGTCATTAATGCTATTTGCTTTTAGCTAATTTTTGAGAAGTGGGAAGGATTTGTGTTCATCTGAACTCTGTCCCACTAAGTCCCCACTTATCAACAAAATTGATCATCATGAAGTGGAAGAAACTCAGCAGGAAGCTGTGTATAGCTAACTTGGTTTTATCTTGAACCTTGGCTTTATCTGCCTGGAGCTTCAAGAGCAGCTGCCTGGCTTTCAAAAGGGAAAGGAAACTTGTTATTTTTTCCTGTTTGGGTTTCCAGGACACATATATGTTAATAAACTTCTCACTCTCAGGCTGGAGTTTCATTTCATATTTTGGAATTGAAAAACTGTAATTGAATTTTAGAACATTTTAAAAACCTTGCTTGGTTTACTTATGTTAGGAGTTCAGAGGAAAGTGGAAAATAACAATGATTATTGACAAAAAGAGGAGGAACGGTGTTGAGACTGAGAATTACAACAGAATATAGAGACCTTTTATTACTTTCCTGCATGAACCTGCCTACTTCTTCAACTGCAATTGCCCTCTGCATCCTCATGCCCTTAGAAATGAGGCAAAAGAAGAAATTTTAAACACAGGATTGATGAATGTTGTGGCAAATTGCACTTTAATGAGGAACCTACAAATTTATATTCATGATTAAAAAAATAGTTGTCAGTCACAATAAACCTTTAGACAATTTTAAAACCAAAATGCTTTCTGCATGGAAAGGACTCAAATGCTAAGCCTGTGTGATGGTTCTGGGTATTCAGACTAGACATCATTTTCCCATATCTTCTGCATCCTATATAGAACATAGATGATTTTATTGCCTCATTCTTTGGGAATACTTGACAATACACAGTATATTCTGGAAAAGAAGCATATTGTAGATCAACCTTTGAATCAGATAAAATAGATTCAGTTTTTTAGATGTGATACCCCAGACACTTGAGGTTACCTAAGGTTTATAAAGCCACTGTGGTGCATGTTTGGGGACAATTATTAGAAGTGGTTAAGAAGGATCAACTCATTTTTCTGCATAAATCCAATCTTAGTTTTGGCAATCTATGAATACCTTCCCTCATTTGAAAGTGGAATAATGGGGTGAGGAAGAAGAAAGTACATCCTGGACTTCAGTGGCAGACTAGGGGAGCTTTTGTGTTGGGGGCACACCGGTTTGTGGTGACCACACCAGAAAGAGGAAATCCTATATTGTGGAGAGACTTGCAAGGATGTAAAACAATGGTATTTTAATAACTGCAAATGCATTGAAAAAGAAAAGAAAACGGAACCGTCAGGGAGGGAAGGTGGTGGGCGAACCCTGGGGATTACAAAGATGTGAAATTTATATATAAATAAATTATTTAATATAAAAAATACTAGTCTTATTGAACAGACTTTTCCACTTAGACTGAGACACAATGAGAAAATTCCAGGATCAGTGCTTTTGTTTGCTCATTGGTTATTTGTTTTAGTGAAGTCAGCCCCACTGAAGGGCTTGGCAAATTATAGTCTTGGTTTACTTCACTTGTGATCTGAAGAGCACTAGTTTTGCTTCATAGCTATGGGAAGTTCTTTGAGAAAATAGCTTTGAAGAAAAGAAAACTTCCTCAAAGGCATTTTCTTATATTGCTGTCAATAACTGTGGAAGCTCTACTACCATATTTTATTATGTATATAATAATATACGTAATTGTATGTCCAATGCCCGTTTATATATATATATATATATTATTGCCAGTGCTTTGCAGTGAATGACAGCACATAAGGGATCAAGATAATATGTTAAAATGTATTTGGCATAATTGTCATGGACTTTGTGGAGAAACGTCTAGACTTTGAACCAGAGAACAGACTTCAATTCCACTGTTGACTTAATGAATTATATGTCTTTAGATAAATAATATCAACTTTCCCATCCTGCTTACTTATACTGTTATTACACAATCTTATTTTAAGAAGCATACCCATTGTATACTTAAAAATAAAGAAACTCTAAAGTACTGTATCTACTAGAGAGTAATATGATTATCAGCATTTTATCAGCATTATCAGTAATATGATTATCATATCAGTACAAATATTATAGATATTATTATTGAAAAATCTACATCTCTTTTTTTATTTTATTTTATATTCAGTGGGTGAATACCAAGACAGCATAATTCTCTTATTGAGGACATTGAACAAAATATTCTTTCACTTTGTTCCAGAAGACTGAAGAAAGAAGAAAGGTTAGAGATTTTCCCTCAATTAACTTCTCTGTATAATTTTAGATAAGCCTGAGGGCAGGACAAGGAAAAATAGTTCCTGAAGAAAATCACGCGAGGAACCACAATTAACTTGTACATACACTGCTTATATGTATGTGACTGTATTTTTAAGATAATTCCTGGAAGTGACTACCAAGTCAAAAGTTAGTTGCCTCTGTGTTTCTATTAAATGTTCCCTTATTGTCCTTGACAGGTTTATACCAATTTACCTTCTTTATCGTCATCTATGAGAATGTCTTTTACATTCCAATGGCGTAATATTAAAACTGAAACTACAAATCATAGTGAAAATTGATAGATCAATTTGATTTTGAGTTTATTTTATGATAGGAGAGTATTTTTATTTATAAAAACTTTTTGTTAACTGTGGCTTTGACAAATAATTCTCCCATTATTCCATCAACTCTTATTTGCCATTTATCTTTTGATTCTTTTTTCATTCTACAAAAACAAAATTTGATATTTTTGTATTTAATTTATGATTTCTCTAGTCTATGTTGTATTTTAGGAAAAGTATTTTATACTGTCTTAAAATTTCTTCTGCTCTTTTTATATTTTATTATGTTGTCTTAAATCTGTGAACACACTGGGGATTTACTCTGGGTAATTTATGACATATAAATCTAAATTTATTTTTCCCAGATGACTAGTTAATTGTTATAACACTATTTATTAAAGAGCTCCTTTATTCTTTTAAAATGGTAATATTATTTCCTTTAGTTCTTACATATGTTTGTGTCTTCTTTGAGATTTCATGTGAATGTTATCACATTGTTATCGTTGTATCATTATGCTTTATCATGCCTAGTAGGGCAATCCTATTTTAAGTATGTAAATTTTAGAAATTCAGTTATAGATAATTATTATTTTTATGAGCTTTGATTTTTTTAAACAAAGATATGGTACAGCTGTCTATGTTTTAGATCATTTTATTCATTCAAGTTAAAACATTTTTACATAGAACTTGTATGCTTTCCAGTTGAGCTAAGTTTTGTGTTGGATGATATGCACAGAATTTAAATGTGAGACTTGACATTTTAATGAAAGTTTGCATCTGAATAACTATTATCTCAACCAAGATAAATATTTCTCTCACACTAGCAGATTCCTTATAACCACTTCCAGGCAATTTTCACCACCCAAAGGCAACTTTTGTGAATTTCTATCATTCTAGATTAATTTTACCTGTTCCTTTAAAATGTTTTGAATTCACCACCTTATGATATATCTCAGGATTCTTATTGCTAAAAATGTTTCATTTTATGAATATACAACAATTTTCCACTAGCTCCTTATATTTATAGATATTTTCAATACTTAACCTGTATTCTTTGACATATTTTTGTGGACGTATTTTTATGGAGATGTGAAATTGCTCAATCACAAATAGTTGTACGCTGATAATATAAGAAACAGACAAATAGTTTTCTAAAGTGTTTGATATATTGTTTAATATCACTAATTCTATTTGTTTCAGTCACTGATATTTGATTTTTAAATAAATATATTTAAAAATATATATTATATTATTAAATATATATATTAAATATATATTTAAATATATTTTAAATAAATATATGATTTTTAACTATGGTATTTGATTTCTTTAAATGTGTATAGTATCTTATTGTTGATTTCAGTTGCCTTTTTATTTTAAGATGAATGGTAAAGGAAGACCTTTTGGAGGTCACTATTGATCATCTTGAAAACTATCTTCTAGAATATCTTTTCTACTGGCAAATAATTTACATAAAGTGCCCTTAAAATGTATGGGATGAGTTATGCAATATGTATACATTATTGTAATCACAGCACAAATCAAACCATTTCTGCTACCTTAAAGTTTGTGTTGAACTTCTGCACATCAACTCCCCACTCTGCTAGCCTCAGAAAACCATTGATAAGCTCTCTCCAACTGGAGACTAGTCTCTTCTTATGTTCAGTGTAAAGAAAATCATACTTAGATACTTTTTGGCCTGCCTGCTTTAGTTCAGCTTAGTATTGTTGCGATTATTTTGGGTAGCATTCCATGATAAGCATTTATCACAATTATTTTTATCTACTTCTTGGATTTTATGTTATTTAATGCTTCTGGCTATGCAATAAGCATAGCTGTTTATGTATATATATATACATAATATACATTATATATTAATCTATGTCTGTATGATTCTTACTACTTTTATCTATGATACATATGTGTGCAGCATGTAATAAACTGGAGAGTTGAATTTCCCCTGTTGTGCCAGTGACCTTTCAAGTAATTTTTGATGGGATGATACTAATATATGGGGAAGTAGGAATGCTGAATTCTTTGCACAGATGATGGATACATTTGTAACTTAATGAAATAGAGAAATAATGTTTTATAAAGGTAAATAATGATTTCACCACGAATGTATTTCAGTTAAAAAAAAAACAAAAACAAAAACAAAAGAAAACAAACAGTTTAGATAAAACTATATTGTCTTGATTGAAAATTACACTAATTTAAACATTGTACTAATTGAAATGGCTTGTGTTTTAGTAATCCAACAGGGATATTATTCCACACTTAATCTTCCACAAACTATTATTCCCTAGTTGAAAATTTCTGCTCCAGTTTTCCTTCAAGTAATATCCAGTGCAAAAGTGCAGCATCTGGGTAGAGTTAATTGGCTGGCTGACTTAGTTCCTTTCTGATAATTTCATGTTATTGTGCATACAATATTTAAAAGACCATTCAGAACTAAACCAAAGCATGATTTACTCTCTGAAAATTTCATGAACATGACATATTTGACTTATCTAAGAGGAAATGTACTCTTTCCCCATGAAGATAAATTGATCAGATATTGGCATATAACCTTGCAACATGGGTAGTTCTGTCAGTTTGAAAGAACTAAAATCTTTATGTTTCAGGTTAAATCTGAACTTAACTGGCTACAAAGGGGACCATTTTTATGTGTAACTCCTTTCCTTTTTCTTATCCCTTTTCCCCCACAGAGTATCTATTACAGAAATTCTTCCAGAATATGTTGGTTTTACAGGTGAGATCTGTAGCATTAAAAAATATAGCCCTCACAGTCAGTTGTATGAGCCTGGGTAGCAGAGGCAATAGCAGACAGATATCAAAGAAGCAGCTTCTTGGGAAGCTTGTCAGTCTGACTTTAAGTGGAGACCTTGACATGTTCAACATCACCTTTTATAAGAGAAATGCAAATCAAAACCACAAGGAGAGATCAACCTCACCCCTGTGAGAATGACATATTATAAAGATTGGGAACTACAAATGTTGGCAAGGATGTGAAGAGAAAGGAAAAACTCATTCACTGTTGGCAGGAATGTAATTTGGTGCACCTCTATGAAAAAATGCTATGGAGATACCTTAAATAATTTAATATAGAAATTCTATATGAACTAGCAGTGTCACTGCTGGGTATTTGCCCAAAAAAGATAAAACTCTAATCTGAAAAGATATATGTGTTTCTGTGTTTCATAGCAAATTTGTTCACAATAGCCAAGTTGTGGAACCAACCTAACTGCTAATGACACATGAATGGATCAAAAATTCTGGAATATATGCTCAGTGGAACACTATTCATCTACTAAAAATGACAAAATAGTACCTTTGGGGCTAAGTAGATCTTGAGGTGATTATGCTAAGTGAACTAAGTCAGAAAGTGAAAGATAGTTACTGCAAGTTTTCCCTTATTTTGGTGGCATGTAAATTACCAAAGAAAACAAACTGACAAAACACTGTATAATTAATTATTAAACTTTAAAAAGATATACTGGTTACCAGCGGGAAAGGAAAGAGGACAGAGGGGGATTAATATATTAAAAGGAGGTGAAAAGACAAAGAATAATTTGTGAGAGACACTGAGAAGGGGGTTGGAGATGGATGTGTCTAAACTTTAAAGGTAAATGAATAGTAGTGGTAAGGAAGAAGACAGTAGGGAAGGAAAGAAACTGGACAAAGGTGCAGGAGTCTTTGTGTGGTAGGTGAGCAAATCATGTGAACATGTGAAGGTGTGAAATTGTGCCCCCCCCCAAATATGTAGTTATACAAATAAAATTTTGACATATTAACAAAATTTGAGAAATAGAGGTTAATCTTTCAAATAGAAATAATCAAGTAAGGAAAAATGGAGACCTTGACCAACATAGCAATGAGCTCATATCCCTGAAATGCCCAAGGTTGGAATCTTCTCAGGTTACAAATATTGTAATTGTTGTCTAGCTATCTTTGTCCAATACCTTGTCTACCTCTTTCACTGTGGCCCCCTGGGAATTTGGGAGAGTCAGTATAATCTGCTTACAAAAATAATAATAACAATAATAGAGAAAGAGTGAAAATATCTAAATTGTGAAAGGTTATTAACAATTATTTGTTTTTCTGAGATTCCCATTCTTCATATTCAACTATGACAATTCACTGGAATTAACTCACACAGGAGACTTCCATGTTGAGGGTCTGACGATGTCTGTTTTGATATCGCACAAAAATGAGAAAGTGCCAGCTAGTCAGAAAAGATAGATATCTCCAGGTATCTCAATTTAATGAGACTGCTTGTCTTGTGAAATGTTGACAGTCCTGAAAAAGAAAAACTAGTCAACAGCCATTTATTTAGGCATAAAAGAGCAAATTGGGAGTGTTCACATTTTAAAAACATTTCTTGCAATGCCAAAATGTTATAGTATTGGAAAGCACAGGCCAACTGAAGGTCAGCTTCTGTGAGATTTTGATCCAATAGGTGTGTCCTGGGGTATTAGAGTGTCTGGAATATACTAGAGGCAGGTGAAATACAAAGGATCATTTGTGAGAGCAAGAAAAGAGTTGAAAATGGGTGTGTCTAAAGCTTACAGGTGAATGAATTTTGAGAGGTATGGAAGGGAAGGTGGGGTAGAGGAGGAAAGCGTGGATTTTCTAAATCATGCTCATGGGAAGGAAACAATTTCACATCATTTAATTTTTCAAGTCAGTTACATCTTAAATTTCTCTCCTCTCAGATTTTTCTATCACTTTTCTAATGCAGGTAAGATATTTTTTTAGGGGGAACACAAAATGTTTTGAGACAGAGAAGTTCCCAAAAACAAGCCCAGTCATCTGAGTACCTACATTTTCACTGAATTTTATTAAATAGGGTTATTATCCATTTTTTGTCCATTGCAGGGGCAGACTGGGTCTGCAGCCCAGCTTAGTAGCACTGAAGTTTCCCAGTCAAACCTCAAAGCATGGAGAGCTGTTAGGTCCGCCCTCACTGAGAGAAAGCCAAAAAGACTTTGCTGGTCTGCAACTTCACACAAGCACCTTCCTCAGCAGTCTAGAAACAACTGAGCAGATGTTATTTCTGCTGAACAAATTGGCAGTGAGGCCAGATAATGTAGTGGTTCCAATGAAACTGCGTGGAAATTAGCCTTGTCTCCTGAGAAAAGACAAGTGCTCCTGCAAGTAATTTCTCTCCTTGATTTAGAAATGACTGTGCTCACCAGAAGCTTTTGAAAATCGCTAATGTTGAGCTCATCTCCTGCCTGCTT
Organism: Uropsilus gracilis; assembly: GCA_004024945.1. Classification (NCBI taxonomy): domain Eukaryota; kingdom Metazoa; phylum Chordata; class Mammalia; order Eulipotyphla; family Talpidae; genus Uropsilus; species Uropsilus gracilis. Next base: position 89 of record PVHY01025024.1, on the reverse strand, counting down.
GTGATGATGCAAGCGTATCCTTTGCCTAATAAACTCTTCCTTTTAAAACATGAAAAAACAAAACAAAACAAACAAAAAAAGTAAACCTG
>PVHY01025023.1:0-18891 GCA_004024945.1 Uropsilus gracilis | reverse complement strand
GCCTGGTCAGGGGACACAGTCCCGGTGACGAGACCTGGGCTCCTACGAGTCCGGGGACAACGGGCAGGAGCGGGGACACCCCAAGACTAGCCTAGGCCCTGACTCCGCCCGTCAGAGTGGACATTCCAGGGTTCACCGCGAGAACCGGAGGAAGCCGGGTGTGGCCAGAGCAGAGCCAGCTATCCCGGGCCCTGCGAGCCCACGGCTGGACAGGACTGGCCCCGCAGTCGGACCATCCCAAGGACACTCGGGTCTCGGGCTCCGGCGGTCACGTGTCCGGGAGGCAGCCACGTGGTCCCCACAGGAGGCAGCGGGGCTCGGCAGAGACGGTCCCTCGGCGGGCTGGTCCGCCTCCAGGCCATGGACCAAGCCTGTTGCGTTCGGCAGCGGCCGCAGGTTGAAGACTCGTGTTCCGGTTGGGAGCCGGGAAGCGTTCCTGCCCAGACTCGCGTTTCCGGCCCCCGAGGCCCGAGGGCAGCGCGTGGCCACCGTCCGCTCGCGGCGTTTCCGTGGGGACTGTCCTGTCCGAGGACCGACTTGCGAGGTGCTTCTCCTCCGCGCGTCGTCGCGGGGATTTCGCTTCGCAGACGCAGCCCGACGCGTCGCTGCCCGGACGCGCGACGTGCACCTCATCTCGGAGACGCCTACCACGGGGCCGTCCGCCCGGAACGCCGCTGGGGTTTTCACCTCAGACAAACCGACGCCAGGGACGCTTGTCCTCAGAATGGCCTTTCCGGGGACCCTAAGCCGAGGACACCCGGGACCCTCCACCTCGGCGGGAAAACCCACCGACACCCGCGCGGGGACCGCCCTGACTGACGGACCGGAAACGCTCCCCGCGGCGGGAGGGACCGCCCTGACTGACGGACTGGAAATGCTCACTGCGGCAGGAGGAGCCTGGTCCCTGCTCACTCACCGTCCAGGGCGTGCGGGGAGCTGAGCTCCCGCCGGAAATGACCGGAGGGAAGAGCGAGTCGTCGGACTGAGACACGGAAACGGGTGTCGTTGCCCGGAGATGACGGGACATTACACAGAAAATGCGAGCTCAACGCGTTTCACAGATAAGAACTGACACGAGATTAGTTTGCAAGGTTAACACACGAGGGAGTTTGCACAGTGCGATTCTGAACGTCAGTTACAGGTCTTCTGTACGTCACAGAACGCTGACTGTGAAGCTTGTGTGACAATAACACCAGAAAACACTGATTATGTTAGATGGTTCAGATGCAGTATTTAAAGCTTAAAGCTATTAAAACATTGTATAACAGCTGTATGACTGAAGCTATGAAACTCCTGTTAGAGAAATCAAAACCTAATACATGAAGAGCTGCCTCACGTTCAAGGATGGGAAGACATGACATTATGAAAATATAAGTACTTTCTGAGGAATTTAACGTTTAATGCAAAGCTAATAACTTCCCAGCACACCTTCTGCTGGATGCAGACAGACTGACGCTATAGCCTCCCAACGGTCCAGGTCATCACCGCTGAAGGAGAACGGAGCTGGAGCCCTGGCCCTGACCCACGCAGCCTCCTCCACAGCGGCTCAGCGAAGAAGATGACACGTGGTTGAGACGGAATGGGCTGATGGACCAAAGGGACAGAAATGACTCCCAGGAACAGCCCCGATCACTGTCGACAACACAGGTGTGTGAGGAGCAAACACAATTCCCTGAGTCCCAGACAGGCTGTTCAAGGACTGACGAAGCGACGACGGGATTTGCCCCTGCAGAGCAAGGTGATCTTTACAGAGCAGCAGCTGCCACAGATTCAGTCAGAATGGACCTTGGACAGGAATACAACCTGCAAAGGAAGAAACACTGACAATGAAGAAAGGATAACAACTTTATCTAATGCAGAGTGGATAAGCTGGGGCTACAAAATTGCAGGATTCAAGAAATAATTGTTTCTAGACTCCTTAAATAAACGTATTAACCCTGCAAAAGAAATGTTAGGAAACGAGAATACAAGCAACAGGCTTAGAGATGATAATCGAATAGAATATATGCAAAAAAAAAAAAAACTGATTGTAAAGATTAACAGAATCTCTGCAAAATCAGCAACAAGAGAATAATCACCCGTAATAATCAGCCATAATAAAAACCCATGCAGGAACAGCCCCTTCAGCACCCAGGACACACAGAAGTTTTGGAGCCTGCGCTGCGCTGGACTAGACTGATTCTGGTCCCAGAAGTGTAAATGGGGTCTTTAGGCTTCTCTGTGTCTATTATGGCTTCTGCAAGGAGTGAGAGCTGCACTGTTGCTTCTCAAACCTGGGTTCATCTGGCATCTCCTCTCCCAGCCTCTTGCTGAACAGGATAGAGCAGGTGGCGTCCTTGTCAGGGCCTGACCTTGAAGAGAAGCTGCAGTATCTCCCACAGAGTGGGACGCTCCTGTGGGTGTGTGCACGTGGTCTGTGTCCTGCTGACCTATGTCACCTCCAGCCTCATCTGACTGAGAGTTTTATGAGGAATGGATGTGAATCTTGTCAGTTATCTTCCCTGCAGCTCTGGATCTGGTCCTGTGAGTCTGCCTTTTCCCTGTTGAAATGGTGATTCCCAGGAATGACTGCGTTCATCCATCCTGTGTCCCTCGAATAAACACACTTTGTCCTGCTGTGTGCTCCCCTCAGTGTGTTGTAAATTCAACTTGCTATGATTCTATTTACAATTTTATATTTCTTTTTTAAGAGGCTATTGTTCCATCGTTTCCCCTCTCATGTGCGCTGTTTTTGTTTTTTGTCAGAAGCATGCTGGCCTCACACAATGTGCTGGGCAGCTCACCTTTTCCTCAGCTTCCGGAAAAAATAGAGACGGTCGGTGTCAGGGAAACTCCAAGTGTTTCATTGAACCTACTTTGAAGAACATCAGATACCTGTAGTGCAGCTGTGGACATACAGTACCTGAGTGTGTGACAACAGAGCAAACATGCAGCATCCACCCAACTCCACTGATGATTTAAAATAAAAAATAAATAGTGCTGTTACAACCAAAGACTCCTCAGTACATGCTCTGAGCATGTCTCTCCACAGACAGCAAACCAGGGCAGCTATATAGCAGGAGACATGCAAATAGGGCCGGCCCCCTGCTCATGAAAACCAGCCCGACCCTGCAGTCAGCCCGACCCTGCAGCTCTGCACAGCAGCCCAGCCTGCATCCAGGTGTCCACTTGGGGTCAGCACTGAACGTGGACACTCGCCATGGAGTCTGGACTGAGCTAGCTGCTTCTCGTGGCTCTTCTGGGAGGTAATTCCTGGGGAACAGGAGACCCCGAGGAGGGGAATGGACAGAAGGGTGAGAAGCCATTGATGTGAGGCAGGGTCCTGAAGGGCTGTGTCTGTGTTTGCAGGTGTCCAGTGTGCGGAGGAGCTGGTGGAGTCTGGGGGAGACTTGGTGCAGCCTGGGGGTCTCTGAGACTCTCCTGTGCAGCCCTGGATTCAACTTCAGCAGGAAGACAATGAGCTGGGTCCACCAGGCTCCAGGGAAGGGGCTGCAGTGCGTGGCAGTGATTAGTAATGATAGTAGTTATATAAACTACCCAGACTCTGTGAAGGGCCAATTCACCATCTCCTGAGACAACGCCAAGAACTCGCTGTATCTGCAGACGAGCAGCCTGAGAGCTGAAAACATTGCTGTGTATTACTCTATGAAACACACATTGCAGGGAGTGAATGTGAGCCCAGGCACAAACCCTGCAGGGATGGGCTGGGTTGGGGATGCCCAGGACCAGCAGGGTGCGCTGGGACACAGTTGCTCCTCAGGACACCAGGGACTCATTAAACACCTGGAGGCTGGTATTTCCTGACTGACATTTGAGGGTTATTTGTGGAGCAGGAGAGACCCTGAGGTGTGAGCAGAGATGAGGGGGAGACAGTGATGTGTGACAGTGAATCCTGGTTTTCCACAAAAACCAAACTGAAAGAAACTTATAGCGCTCTATCTGCAGATGGAATACAAATATTAGAGAAATTTCAGCAATCACTCAGAATGAAGTAACTTTCAGTAAACTGAGAACACACAGGATCCTTCATCTTGGTAAATAAAACCTACAAAACACCCACAGCGAGAAACTCAGTGACTCCTGAGTGACCAGAAACCCTCGACCAAAGGCAGGAGGAGCCTGGTGCCTGCTCACTTACACCCTCAAATTTAGCTGACAAATGAGCTCTTGCAATAAAATGACCAAATGAAGGGGGAATCAGACTGGGACACAGAAACACAATGTCTTTGGTCACAGATGCCATGAAGGTCAACGTAAACAATTTAAGATGCTCAACAGAAGACTTCATGTAAAGCTAAGTGCTAGGAGCAAGTCAGGTTACAGTGCTAATCTATACATTAAATATTTAAAATTCAATTCATGATATGAATTTTATATGAAAATAAAAGTAAAATTATGATTTTTACATTAATTACAAGCTCAAGATGAAATACTTGGATACAAATCTGAGAACATTCTATGAGAGTTACATGAAGATTGCTGGGTAAAATCTGAAATTGAGCTAAATGCAAAGTAAACATATGGAGAGGTGTCACATACTCAAGGATGGGAGGAGTCAATATTGTCAATATGGGAGTATGAACCTAAGAGAATTATAGATTGGATGAAGAGCTCATGAGACATCCAGCTTCTTCAGTGATATAGACAGATTCTGAACTGCTCCTTTTTTTTTTTTTTTTTTGCACATACGAAAGCAATCTGGGCAAACACTGTCAATCATCACATCAAAGTCAACATAGACACTACATGTGGAATATAAAGCTAGAAAACACAAAGAGTTAGCAGAGGAGTAAACATGGGTTTCCTTAGTGTGGACATGACAAGAAAACCATCACCCAACAAAACTGAGCCACATGCCTGAATGGGTTCCTCAGCACCCAGGACACAGAGAAGGTTTGGAGCCTGCACTGGACTAGACTGATTTCCGGCCCCAGTAGTGTAAGTGCGGTCTTTAGTGTTCTCTATTAGCGTGGCTTCTGCAAGGAGTGAGAGCTACACTGTTGCTTCTCAACCCTGGGTTCCTCTGGCATCTCCTGGCCCAGCCTGATGCTGAGCAGGATGGAGCAGGTGGCGTCCTTGTCAGGGCCTGGCCTTGAGGAGATTCAGTCTTTCCCATGGAGAGGGATGCTCCTGGCGGTGAGTTCACAAGGTCTGTGTCCTGCTGAGGTGTACCACTTCCAGGCTCATCTCACTGTGAACTTCTATCATAAATGGACGTGAATCTTATCAGTTGTCTTCCCTGCAGCTATGGATCTGATCCTGTGATTCAGTCTTTCCCCTGATGAAAAGGTGATTCCATGAATGACTTGTCTGTGTTCATCCATTCTGTGACCTGGAATAAAGACAGGTGGTTCTGCTGTGTGCTCCCTTCAATGTGTTAATTTAACTTGTTAAGATTTCATGATGGGCTTTATACCCATATTTACCAGGATTGTGCTCTGTAGTCTCCTCGGTGTGTGATGTCCTTGTCTGCCTTAGTGTCAGGATCATGCGGGTCTCATACAACGTGCTGGTAGGTCACCCTCGTTCTCAGGGTCTGAAGAGGTGGTGTAGTGATCCTGTGAGGCTCTGATTAGGTAGACCATCCGGCCCTGTAATTCCGGTTTTATGGAGCTTTCATTAGCTGCCATCTCTGCTGCACACACATGCTCTGTTTGGGTTTATTTCATCATTCAGTTCTGGAAGCTTGTGGGCTTCTAAGATCTTGCCCATTCCGTGCCGTGTCTTGGCACATGGAGAGGCAGACTCAGGGCGGTGCAGTTGCCGTCCTGCTGGGCACCGAGCTGAGCTGCCCCAGGGGGCTTTACAGTACACTCGACCCCTGTGCGGTGCTGACAGCGCCCCCTCTCCAGGCACCCAGGAGACGCCCCCAGGTTCCCTCAGAAGCGGCTTATTCCATGGTCTCCACTGGCCAGACTCATCTCCCACCAAGTAGCCGGGGTCCTGCTGCTGCTGCTGGGCCTGTGGAGCTTTCTCGTTCCAGCTCCCGGGGCAGCGGACACCCCTGTCTTGACACAAGGCTCCCGGGCTCCACAGCCCAAATGGAGTATCTGCCCAGCTCAAGACCAGGTCTGGGAGGACCCCCTCGCAGCCCCTCCCAATCCCGGGTTCTCACTGGCAGTTCCGTGGCTTCTCCCTTGAACCTGAAATCCCTTCGCTCTCACGGTCAGAGTCCTTGCTCCCTGCGGCCAGTGGCCGAGCCCCGCCAGCGGCCACGCTGACCCCTGCCCGCACCCACGTGTATCCCTGTCCACCCTTGGCGGGGCCTGCAGCCCAGGCTCCCCTGGGCAGCAGCTCAGCTCACACCGGTCCCCTGCAGCACATGGTCAGCTCTGGGGGACACATGGAGTGGGAGCTGGCTGCGGGTGGTCGGGGGGGCTCAGGCCGAGCTGAGCTCATCAGCAGGGGGAGAAGCCCATTTGGACTCAGGTGGCCCCGCTGCCTCCACAACCTAGGGCCACGTCAGGCGCGGAGGCTCAAACACCCACCATCATCACTAGTCTCACGCGACCAGGCCTGTCCTGAGCAGCAGCCAGGAGCGAGGGCGATGTGGGCTGGGCAGCCAGAGACCCCGCAACCACCAGCCAAGGACCCGTGTGGGGACCCTGCCCCCACCCCTGTGGCCAGCTCAGAGCACCCAGCCCTGCCCCAGCCGGCCACCCCGGTGATTGGCCCTGGGAGGCCTCCCACCCCGCCCACCTGTCCAGACCAGGTATGTCCTGCATCTCTGTGATGTTAGTGCCCACTGTGACTCTGTCCTCACCAGACAGGAGCGAGCAAGGCCATCTGGTCCAGACCCGGACCTGCGGCCTCACCCGATGCCGTCCGTGTCCTCAGAGGGTCCGGCCAGGCCCACACGTGTCCACCGTGTCCTGGTCTCCACCGGACGGCAGGGCCACTGCTCTGTTGCGGGAAGCCACCATCGTGACTGCGGGGCAGAGACTCGTCTTGGGGGGCCAGGCATGGAGCAGGGTCCCCCATCCTGTGGTGCGGGGTGTCTCTAGCTGTGTCTGTACGTGCATTTCCCATGAGACCTGGACAATCCTGGGACAGTCACTCAAGTTTCCAGGGAGGAGTGGACCTGGATAAGCTTTTGCTGAAGAGACCTGCCTCAGCACCCCGGGGGTGCCAACTATGTTTCTGGGATTCCGGAGAGAACAGGGGGACCCACCATGGTGGAGACACCAGAGGAGCCCAGTGATTGGGGCGCAGGGAGCATCCACAGGGGTCACTGCCTGGAGCACATGTGTATGAGGACCCAGCGGGGAAGGCACAAGAGCTTGCAAGAAGGGCAGGTCCCAGGATGGCCACCTGCATCCTCCCTGGCGCATCCTGTGAGTGGGGACCAGGCAGGGGTGGAGCAAGGAATCCATGGTCCTGCGGAGCCGGCTCAGGTCCCGCTGACCACGGAGCAGCTCAGGTCCAGCTGACCACGGTGCAGCAGCACTGTGACCTGAGACGCTCGCTGGCCCTGCCCACCACCTTCACCTGTGCCTGCACTCCCTCTGGGAGCTGTTACCTTACTTTTTCTCAGTTAAAATGTTATTCCCTCTGTGTCAGCTTGTGATTGTACTTGGCTTTCTAAATACACGATGAGCAAAAGCATCCTAATCCTCTCATTTCCGGATAATTAAGCTCACATATCACCTCAGGATCCAGCTGTTTTGTGCTAAACACCACCATTCCATCTTCTCAGCTGTATAATATTCTTCTGTGGTTTACTCCACAGCTTCTCTACCCCCACAATGCCTGCAGGCCCGCGTGCGCGCATGGGCGCACATACACACATACACACATACCCTCTGCTGGTAGGCCCTTGGCTTGGTTCCAAGAATAGGCAACTGTAAACAGGGCTGCTGTGAACACAAGAGTTGTTGTTCAGGAAGACACTTAGAACCATGCTGTTCAGGTAGCCACCTGATAGCCAGAATGCCGCCTTGAACCTTCAACTACTGTCCAAGACCTGACCCCTCAGCACACAGGACACACAGATGGTTTAGGAGCCTGCACTGGACTGGATGATTTCTGGTTCCAGTATTTTAGGGGGTTCTTTAGGGTTCTCTGTGTCTATTATTGTGGCTTCTAATAGTAGTAAGAGCACTGTTTGCTTTTCAGATCTTTGTTCCTTTTACATATCCGACTTAGTTGCTCAAAATCATCTTTTCCAGGTCCATCAGTGTAGTTGAAATGGCAGGAGTTCATTCTTTTTTGTGGGTGAACAATATGCCATCTATAAATAAACATTATTTTCCTGAACCAATACTCTGTTCTAACGTATGTAGTGGATTTCATCATTACACTGTGTAAATAGGACTGAAGTCAATACAGAACAAAGACAAGAAACAACACATGTAATCACTGACTTGATGGCATCTACGTGGACAGGTCTATAATGTCAGGAGACCAAAATAATTATGGACAAGTGAAATTATATCAAAAGAAAACACATCCGAATAGAGAAAGACACTATGAGTAACTTAAAATGATACCCAACCAAATCAGGAAATAACTGCAGATAACACAATGCAAGAAGGGTTGAGATCTAAGCATATAAAGAAATCAGACAAGAGGAAGACTCAATAGTGCACCTGCTCAGCATATACACCTGAGCTGCTCACAATAGACAACATGTGCTCAGGACTAACTCGACTCTGTCCCCAGGCTCACACAGCTATTATAGTCCCAGAGTCCCCAGGACCTCCCAAGGCTTGTCTTTCCACAGACACCAGCCAGAGCTGCTATGTAGCAGGAGACATGCAAATAGGGCCGGCCCCCTGCTCATGAAAACCAGCCAGCCCGACCTTGCAGCTCTGCACAGGAGTCTAGCCCGCATCCAGGTGTCCACTCGCGGTCAGCACTGAACGTGGACACTCACCATGGAGCCTGGGCTGAGCTGGCTACTCCTGGTGACTCTTCTTAAAGGTAATTCCTGGGAAACAAAAGACTCCAAGAGAGGAGACAGGAAGGAGAGAAACCATGGACGTGAGCCAGGGTCCTAATGGGCTGTGTCTGTGTTTGCAGGTGTCCAGTGTGCGGAGCAGCTGGTGGAGTCTGGGGGAGACGTGGTGCAGCCTGGGGGGTCTATGAGACTCTCCTGTGCAGCCTCTGGGTTCAACATTAGCAGCTACTTGATGCACTGGGTCCGCCAGGCTCCAGGGAAGGGGCTGCAGTGGGTTGCATGGATTGATCCTGAAGACAATGAGACAAATTATGTGGACTCTGTGAAAGGCCGATTCACCATCTCTGCAGACAACGCCAAGAGCACAGTGTATCTGCAGATGAGCAGCCTGAGAGCCGAGGACACGGCGGTGTATTACTGTACAAGATACACAGTGAGGGGAGTGAGTGTGAACCCAGACACAAACCCTGCAGGGACAGGGCTGGACTGGGGCCGCCCAGGACCAGCAGGGGGCGATGGGACACAGTTTCTCCTCAGGACACCAGGGGCTCAGGAAACACCTGGAGGCTGGGGTTTCCCGACTGACATTTGAGGGCTATTTGTGTAGCAGGCAGACCTTGAGGGTGTGAGCAGAGCTGAGTGGGGGCAGTGATGTGTGACAGACTGAATCATGTTTTTACACAAAAAACAAACTAAACCAAAATTACAGTGACTCTACAAGTAGATGCAGAAAAATATTAGAGAAAACCCAACATCCACTCAGTTTGGCTTTGCTCCCAGTAAACTTAGAACACACAGGACTCTTCCCTTTGGTGAGGAAAAGCCACACACCACCCATAGCCAGAACCTCACTGAATCCTGATAGACCAGAAACCCTCCACCAAGGGCAGGACGAGCCTGGTCCCTGCTCACTGTCTCTTTCACATTCTCTGACAACTGAGCTAAGACAACAAAACAGTGAAAGGAAAGAGAATGCAGACTGGGACTCAGAAATAAAAATGTTTCTGAAAATTCAAGAACAAGACAGCAACAACCTAGTTAACAATGTTCCAAGAAAATAGTCAAACTAACAAGTTGACTGTAGTCATGAAACTTTCAGCAAGGAGGAGAGCAAGAGGGGTGAGACAGGAAGAGGTAAATGAGGGAATATGGTGATGGCTCAGTGGTGATATGGTGGCAAGAGAAATATGAAGACAAGAATGCAAACAAGAAATGTTAAATAAATGCCTAAATTATGAGCCGAGTGCCTGAACAGCCCCCTTGGCACTCAGGACACACGGAGGGTTTGGAGCCTGCACTGGACTAGACTGATTTCCAACTCCAGTAGTGGAAGTGGGGTCTTCAGGCTTCTCTGTGTCTATTATCGTGGCTTCTGCAAGGAGTGAGAGCTGCACTGTTGCTCTCAAACCCGGGTTCCTCTGGCATCTCCTCTCCCAGCCTGATGCTGAGCAGGGTGGAGCAGGTCGTATCCTTGTCAGAGTCATGACCTTGAGGTAAAGATTCCCATTTTATTCTCATTTCATAAAGTTCCCTTTTGCAGGATTTACAGTTTCATTTAAGTAATCTAGAAACCAATTATTTTTGAATTGTGCAGCATTTTCGTGTGAGTTGGGTGCTTCTGTGTGTTTATGCTTGTGGTCTGTGTCAAGTAGAGATACATCACTTACATCCTCATTGAACTGTGAGTTTTTCACAAACATGAGCATGAATCTAACCCGTTATCTTGCCTGCAGCTATGGATCTGATCCTGTAATTCTATCTTTCCTTGTTGAAATGGTGAATTCCATGGATGACTCATCTGTGTTCATCCATCCTGTGTGTCTGGAATAGACACAAGTGGTCCTAAGGTGTGCTCCCCTCAGTGTGTTCTTTACTCAATTTGCTGAGATTCTGTTGAAGATTGTTAAATATGCATTGACTAGGACATTGCTGCAGTTTTCTCTTTTCTGTGTGATGACCTTGTGTACTTAATGTCAGGATCATGTTGGCATCACACAATGTGCCAGCAGCTCATCCCCCTCCTCGGTTTCTAGAGGAGACAAAGCAAGATATTGTCAGTTACACCTGAGCATTTGGTTGAATTTACTATGCTGCCCAGCAGGCCTGTGCTTTTGCTTTTTGGAACATGTGATTATTATTAAAGAATTTACCTTTGTTCTGTTCAGGTTCACAGTTTTCCCCCGACTCAGTCTTGAAAGTTTGTATGTGTCTGAGAAGGTTTGTCTTTCATATAGACAAACAAAGGTTTGTCCATTGTTTCCAGTTCCTCCAATTTGTTGTCTATACTCTGTATTTTGAGGTGTCAGAACTTCCCCTCATTCACTTCGGACTCTCAATATTACAGTTGCAATGGATGAGATCATCCTTATTTGTAGCTTAGCCGTATGCATAGTGTGTGTATCTGTAAATATTTGCTGTAGCTACCAAGCTACTATAAATAGGAATCTATAGGACAAAAGTTGGAAAAAATTCCTGCCCAGAGCACTTCACCCAGCAATAGAACCTTTCAAAAGTGAAGGAAGCAGAAGAGCCCTCACCAAAAAGCAAACATTAAAACAATAAATCATGACCTCAACAAAGACCATGGGAACCCACACCTTCCCTGAAGAAGCAATGGTGCACACACATCTCACACAAAGAGTTCACACATCTGTGCTGCTCACAACAGATGACAAATGCTTAATACTCTCAGCTCTGTCCCCATTACAGTCACATGCTCACACAGCTATTATGGCTCAGAGTACCCAGAATGCTCATTGGGCTCCTCTCTCCATAGACACCAGCACAGAGCTGCTATATAGCAGAAGACATGCAAATAGGGCAGCCCCCTGCTCATGAAAACCAGCCAACCTGATGCTGCAGTTCTGCACAGGAGCCCAGCCCGCATCCAGGTGTCCACTCAGGGTCAGCCTGAACACAGACACTCGCCCTGGAGACTGGACTGAGTTAGCTGTTCCTTGTGTCTCTTCTAGGAAGTAATTCTTGAGAACATGAGAACCTGAGAAGGGAAACGACAGGAGGGAGAGAAGCTGTGGATGGGAGGCAGTGTCCAGACAGACTGCTGCTGTGTTTGCAGGTATCCGTTATGTAGAGTAGCTGGTGGAGTCTGAGGGAGACTTGCCATAGCCTGGGGAAGTCTCTGAGACTCTCCCGTGCAGTCTCTGGATTCACCCACAGCTGTTATCACAGGTGCTGGATTCACCAGGCACCAGGGAAGACGCTTCAATGGATTGCTTACATTAACTATGATGGTACTTATACAAGTTATACAGACTTGGTGAAGGATCATTTCACCATCTCCAGAGATAAGAACTCAGTGAATCTGCACCCAACCTCCATCACCCCCGAGGACACGGCCATTTATTACTGTGCTGGCAGCACATTGAGGGGAGTGAGTGTGAGCCCACACACAAACCCTGAAGGGACAGGGGCTGGGCTGGGGACGCCCAGGACCAGTGGGGGGCGCTGGGACACAGTTGCTCCTCAGGACACAGGGGCTCAGGAAATACCTGGAGGCTGGGGTTTCCTGACTGACATTTGAGGTGATTTGTGGAGCAGGAGAGACCCTGAGGTTGTGAGCAGAGCTGAATGGGGAGACAGTGGTGGGTGTAGTTTTATTCAGGATTGTGGTTCTGAATTCTCAATCTTCTGAATGGTGGTTCTCCACAGATCAGACTCAAACAGTGATATTGATTATATCAGTAGGTACTAAAATATTAGAGAAAACCCTATACCCTCTCATGATTTAGTGATTTTTCATAAACTAAGAAAAAACATGAGTCTTCACCTCAGAAAAATAAATCCTCAACCAGCAACTGAAAGATTCTCACTGAATCCCGATGAACATGAAACCCTCCACCAGGTCAGCAGAAGCCTGGTCCCTGTTCACTTTTCTCTTTCAGAGTTGCACTGAAATCTGAGCTGATGCTGTAAAGGAACAAAATGAAGGAGCATTCAGACTTTTTGTTCACAGATCATATGAATGTGCATGTTCATATGATTTGGTCACAAAATGCCGCCTGTCAAGGTATATGTTCAAAAGTTCATTACTTGTCCCATATCTGTTTTATCCAGTAGAATTTGAAGTTCATATCAAAATAGAAATAAAGTAATATTTTACATGAATAAGCTTAAGATGAAATACTAATATATATCAGCTAACATGAATGAAAGCTACATGATAGATTCTTAGAAAGCTGAAAATGAGACAAAAGTGAAATGAACATTGAGAGGTGGTTTCCCGTACTCAAAGATGGAGAGAATAAATATTAGTATAGAGAACATCCCCAAGAGAATTTAGATTTAACACAGAACTAATATATTGCCAGGTGTATTTTTCAGTGGCTTTGGACGTACTGACCCTGATCTGATACTCTTTTTTGTACATTCAGGAAAAGTTAATCTGGGCAGATCAGAAAATGTCAATTATATGAAAATCAACAAGAAACTACATGTAAAATTCAAAGGATGGAAAGACGGACAGTTAAACAGGAGAAAATTAATGACCTGCATGTCCACAGGGACATGTGGACATCATAAATTGCAGAATTCAAGAAATAATAGTTACTAGACTCAGCAGATGAAAAAAGAAATCCTGCAAAAGAAAATGCTATGAAATTGAGAATATAAGCACAGTTTTTGAGATGTATCGAATCTGATACATATACGAGCAGACTTATCAAAATTAACACCAAGTCTTGACTCAGCTAGGAAGCAATCACCAATAAACATGATCAAGTACCTGAACAGCCCCTTCAGCACCTAAGACAGACAGAGTGCTGTGGAGCCAGCACTGGTCTAGACTGATTTCCGGCTCCAGTAGTGTCAATGGGGTCTTTAGGCTTCTTTGTATCCATTATCGTGGCTTCTGCAAGGAGTGAGAGCTGCACTGTTGCTTTTCAAACCTGGATTCCAGGATGCCCATGTCCTTGTGGGCCTTAGTGTCCGGGTCATGTTGGCCTCACACAATGTGCTGGGCAACTCACCCCCCTCTTTAGTTTTGGAAAGAAAAAAAAGTAGGAGGTCATCAACAACCCTTAAAGGTTTGACCGAATTTACTAAGCAGCCCAGCAGACCCGTGATTTCACATTTTGGAACACTTGATTTTTTTTTTTTGAGACTAGGTGTTGCTATTTTTGCCTGTGGAATCTCAGGCTCACGCTGTCCAGGGTTCCACAGACTCAAGCATTCCCCAGTCTCAGCTTCCCAATTAGCTGGGATTACCAGCTCCCTACCACACCCAGCTATATTTCTTTGAAACAAGGTCTCACTACATGCCCCCGGTGGGACTCGAACCGTGATTCCTGGCCCGGGCTGTGGCTTCGTAGGCAGCCGCTTAGAGGCATGCGTCACTGGCCTTGGAACACTTGATTATTATTAAAGAATTTGCCATCATCCTGTTCTCTGTTTCTTCCTGATTCAGCTTTGGATTTTGCAATCTTCTGAGGTTTGTCCTTCATAGAAAGAAACAAAGGTTTGTTCATTGTTTCCAGTTTCTCCATCTTACTGTCCTGTATTGTGAGGTGTCAGACACTCTCCCCATTCACTTCTGACTCTAATTACCAGGGTGGCAGAAGGAGGCATTCATCCTTATTTACAACTGAGTAGTACATATTGAGTGTGTTCATAAGTCCTTGGATACCTATGTTTGTTGCAGCTACCAAGATACTGTAAATAGGAATATATGGGACAAAAGTAGGAAAAACTTCCTGCCCAGAACACTTCACCCAGTAGTAGAATCATTCAAAAGTGAAGGAGCAGAAAGAACTTCACCAAAAAGCAAAAATTAAAACAATAAATCCCCACTCAAAGTGACCACAGGAACCCACATCTCCCTGAAGAGCCAATAGTGCACCTGCTGAGCTCACACACCTGTGCAGCTCACAACAGATGACAGATGCCCAACATTCCCAGCTCTGTCCCCATTACAGTCACATGCTCACACAGCTATTAAGGCTCAGAGTACCCAGGATGCTCACCAGGCTCCTCTCTCCACAGGCACTAGCCTGGAGCTGCAGTATACCAGGAGACATGCAAAAAGGGCCGGCCCCCTGCTCATGAAAACCAGCCAGACCGACCCTGAACTCTGCACAGGAGCCCAGCCCACATCCAGGTGTCCACTCGGGGTCAGCACTGAACAGAGACACTCATCATGGAGCCTGGGCTGAGCTGGCTGCTTCTTGTGGCTCTTCTTGGAGGTAATTCCTAGGGAACAGGAGACATTGATGAGGGAGGGCACAGAAAGGGGAGAAACCCTGGACATGAACCAGGGTCCTAATGGGTTGTGTCTGTGTTTGCAGGTGTCCAGTGTGCGGAGCAGCTGGTGGAGTCTGGGGGAGACTTGGTGCAGCCTGGGGGGTCTCTGAGACTCTTCTGTGCAGCCTCTGGATTCACATTCAGCGGTCACTACGTGCACTGGTTCCGCCAGGCTCCAGGGAAGGGGCTCCAGTGGGTTGCACACATTAATCCTAATAGTGATAGCACATACTACGCAGACTCTGTGAAGGGTCAATTCACCATCTCCAGAGACAACGGCAAGAACGTGCTGTATCTGCAGATGAGCAGCGTGAGAGCCAAGGACATGGCCATGTATTACTGTGCGAGACACACAGTGAGGGGAGTGAGTGTGAGCCGAGACACAAACCCTGCAGTAACAGGGCTGGGCTGGGGACACCCAGGTCCAGCAGGGGACGCTGGGACACAGTTGCTCCTCAGGACACCAGAGGTTCAGGAAATACCTAGAGGCTGATGTTTCCTCACTGATATTTGAGGTCATTTGTGAAGAAGGAGAGTCCCTGAGGGTGTGAGTGGAACTGACCAGGGTACAATGATGTGTGACTGTCTGAATCGTGTTTTCCACAGAAACAGGCTGAAACAAAATTAAAGTGACCATATCGGTATTGTAGGTAAAATCAGGAATATTAAACAGCCATTCGTGCTAAAATAGCTTCCAATAAGCTAAGAACACACAGGATTCTTTACCTTGGTAATAAAACCAAAAGGCACCCACAGCCAGAACCTCACTGAACCTGACAGACAGAAACCCTCCACCAGGGGCAGGAGGAGCCTGGTCCCTTTTCACTGTCTCTCTCACCTAGTCTGACAGCTGAGCTTTGGCAACAAAATGTTGGGAGGAAAGAGCACACAGACTGGGACACAGAAATGAAGTGTCTCTGTCCTCAGTGATACAAGTGTATACATACAGAGCATAGGAGAGTTTTTCTCAAAATATTTCTAATAACAATCACTTGTGAAATTTTAGCTTATAAGATTAATGTACAAGGTTAATTTGCATAAGATTTAATTTCAAAGTCAATTGCTTGTCTATACAAATTCAGCAGAAAAGTTAATATGAAGTTTATATGAAAATAAAAGTAAAACACTTCTGGTTATATTAGAAAGTTCAAAATGCAGTATGTAGATATAAATCTCACAACATTGTGTCAAATTTATATGAGCAAATCTAGGAAAGTCTGCCATTAGAGAAATCATGGCGAGTATTTCATATTCAAGGATGGGAAGCCTGGATATTGGGAAAATATGAGCACTCCCCAAGAGAATTGTAGTTTTAATGCAAAGCTAACAAATCTCCAGCTTACCGTCTGCTGAGCTGCCTCTAAAGCCTCAGGACAGGCAGGAGCCTCAACACAGTTGAAGGAGAAGGTGCTGGACCCCTGGCTCCACCCAACTCAGCTTCCTCCAAAGTCACACAGCAGCGACAACATATGGCTGAGACAGAATCATCTGACAGGCAAAAGGGGTAGAAATGAATCCCAGGATCAGCCCAAATCGCTGGAGTCAACTCATGTGTCTGAGGAGCAAACACAATTCAATGGATCCCAGAGAGTCTGATCCCAGATGACTGGATTTGCACCTGCGGAGACAGATGATCTGAGCTCAGGTTCCACAAATGCAGTCAGAATGGTCCATGGACAGAAAAATCGCTTGCAAAGGAAGGACAGTTAATCCAGGAGACAACTTCCATCTCCTTGAGTCTGGACAGAACTTTGATGTGCAATGAAGAAGTTACGGTTCCAGGAATAATTGTTTCTAGGCCCATTCAATAAAATCTATAGTTCCTGCAGGGGTCCATGTCATGAAAATAAAAACAAAGTAAAAGAGCAAAGATGATAATCTATTGTCACAAATACAGACTCTGAAAACTCAAGATAAAGAAATCACCCAATAAAAATGTGCCACAAAGTAGTTAATCCTAAAAGCCCGACTGTGGACATGAAACATTCATCAAAGAATGGGAGCAAGAGCAGCGGGAAGAACATAACGGAGTTTGGTGATGGGTGAACAGTGATATGGTGGCAGGAGAAAAAGGGAACAACAAGAATGTAAGGAACAATGTGAAATATATTTTTAAATGCTGAGCCAAGCACCCGAAGAGCCCCCTCAGCACCCAGGACACACAGAGGGTATGGAGCCTGCACTGGACTAGGCTGACTCATGGCTCCTGTAGTTGAAGTGGGGTCTTTAGGGTTCTCTGTGTTTATTGTGGCTTCTGCAAGGAGTGAGAGCTGCACTGTTGCTTTCAAACCCGGGTTCCTCTGGCATCTCCTCTTCCAACCTGTTGCTGAGCAGGATGGAGCTGGTGGCGTCCTTGTCAGGTCCTGACCTTGAGGAGAAGCTTCCATTTCTCCCATGGAGGGGGATGCTCCTGTGGGTGTGTGCACATGGTCTGTGTCCTGCTGAGGTGTGTCACTTCCAGCCTCATCTCACTGAAAGTTTTTATCATGAGTGGACGTGAATCCTGTCACCTGCCTTCCCTGCAGCGGTGGGTCTGATCCTGTGATTCTGTCGTTCCCTGTTGAAATGGTGAATTCCATGGGTGGCACATCTGGATTCATCCATCCTATCCCTGTAATAAACACACATGGTCCCGGTGTGTGCTCCCCTCACTGGGTTGCTAATTCAACTGGCTATGATTATCTGATGGATTTTACAACCATTAGTAGACCCTGCACTTTCATGTTGGAAACACCTTGATTAAATTTCAATTGTCATGTTTTATTTTTTTCAGTTTTTTTTTTATGGTAAATAGAGCTGCAATCAACAACGGACAATGAAAATGCACAACAACCTTTACTTTGGCTTTGGTGGTGTCCTTGGTTACTGACCTCAATGGCAAGAGAAGTAAATTACATGCTATGGATACATCCAATTACAATCATCTGTACAGGTAAAGAAAGAACCAATAACCCAAAGGACACACTACATGATGGTAATACATGCTTACACTCCAAACAAATGATAAAGGGCTAATATCAAAATTATGTGAAAGAACCAGTTCTGTACCTGCTGAGCCCACACTCTTGTGCTCCTGACAAAAGATGACATGTGCTCAGCACTCACCCTGCTCTGTTCGTAATGAAGTCACGTGTTCACACAGCTATTGTGGCTCCAGACTTCACGGGACACTCCTTGGGTTTTTCTCTTCACAGACACCATCCTTACTGCTATATAGCAGGACACATGCAAATAGGACCAGGTTCCTGCTGATGAAAACCAGCCAGCCTGACCACTGCAGCTTGGCCCAGGAGCCCAGCTTGCATCCAGGTGTCCACTAGGGGTCAGCACTGGAAAAGGACAGTTGTCATAGAGCCTGGACTGAGCTGGCTGTTCCTTGTGGCTCTTCTGGGAGGTAATTCCTGGGAAACAGGAGACCCTGAGGAGAGGAGAGCACAGGAGGGGGGAAGCTGTGGACATGACTCAGGGTCCTGACGGGTTGTGTCTGTGTTTGCAGGTGTCCAGTGTGTGGAGCAGCTGGTGGAGTCTGGGGGAGGCTTGGTGCAGCCTGGGAGTTTTCTGAGACTTTCCTATGCAGCCTCTGGGTTTGATTTCAGCAATGCTGGCTTGAACTGGGTCCACCAGGCTCCAGGGAAGGGACTGCAGTGGGTTGCAGTTATATGGTATGATGGAAGTAAGACATCCTATGCAGACTCTGTGAAGGGCCGATTCACTATCTCCAGAGACAACGTTAAGAA
>PVHY01025022.1:0-18894 GCA_004024945.1 Uropsilus gracilis | reverse complement strand
GATTGTCCTTTCTTTGTTGGCAATGGATTACTTCCTGTAGGGCTTGCTTGCATGTTTAAAGTTTTTCTCCTTACTGTGTTTTGCTTTCGAACCTGTTCTACATATTGAGAAACCATGGATCTTGTGTTGGTTGGCATGTTGATGGGAGTGTATTCCAGGTTGAAAGTAGATCTGTACTTTAGTTTAGTTTAGTAATTTGTGCCGGCGCTGCTTGCGGCGCCAGCGCCAGTGACCTCCAAGCAGTAGCTAACCTGGCGTGTGCAAGTTGGGCGGGTTTCCGGACGAACCTGGAGGCGGGGCTTGGCTTCCAGGGATGACGGAGGGGGCGGCGCGGCGAGGGGGACCCTCCCAAGGGCCTGAGCCGGCGAGGTAACCTCCGAGCAGTAGCTAACCTGGCGTGTGCAAGTTGGGCGGGTTTCCGGACGAACCTGGAGGCCCATCTCTTCTTTTTCTTGACCCCTATACTGATTGTGTCCTCCAATTCAATGTTGCTGAGAAGTGGTAAAAATAGGAGCAATTATGAGTACATTTTGAATGTGACCAAGAAAGTTCTGGCTCTATGAATTTCTGCTTTGTTAAGGTACACATAACACTTATTTTTAACTTTTTACCATGCAGAATTTCAAACAACACAAAAATAGAATAGTATAATGAATTCCCTTCCTCAACTTCAGCAGTGACCAGTGTTCTGCTGTTCTGGTAGCATGTATTCTTTTGCTGTTTTTTCCTTTTTGAGTATTTGAAAGTGATTAATAGGCATCATGTCTCTAAATTTATAAATACAGTGGAGTGCACCTCGAATGGATAAGGGCTTTTGAGAGGCATAACCACAATACCCATTATTACTCACCCCCCAATTTTTTTCTTGACTTAATATCTCATCTGTGTCCATTCCTCCCCTCCCCCCGCAATTTTCCAAACTATTATGGTTTTACTGCTTTTTAAAAAAGTAGGATTAAAAAGGTACATAAACACCACATGCTTTTTGAATCTCAGTTTTTAAAAGTTTCCTCTTTTACAAATGCTATATATTTGATGAAGACGTAAGTCATTTTTATTATAGAATTTCTTTTTTAAATTTAATTTTGTAATTTTCATATTGCATTAGTCATATTTGTATAATTATTGTTCCCCTTAGGTATGGCTCTCCCTTCCATATTGTATACTTATCCCCTCACCCAACTCCCCCTTTTTCCCTTCCCCCTTCTGGTCACTCCAACTCCTCACGCTACAAGAGATTGTTCCATGTTTGTTTGGACTATGATCTTTTCTTTTTCTGGAACAATGTCCTTTTTTCCTGGGTAAGGACTTGCACTTCTGGATCACAATAAACCAGGTTGCTTGGATCTCCAGGAATAATCAAGGCAGGTAGTCAGACTGAGCCTCTTGTAGGGCAGGTGTGTGGTGCAACTCTCCCGGCTCCTTTCTGGTGTCTGTCACATGGTGCTACTTCTGTGCCATATAGTTCTGGTATCCTGGGTTGGGAGCCCCATTTCCAGCCACCAGCAGTGGAGAAGTTCCTTGCTGGAGACGGACTTACCCAGGTGGTTGGTCCAGTCCTCTCTTCTCTCATGTTAGCAGTTCTGCCATGGGGCTGCTAATACATCTCTGTGACTTTCTTCCCCCATTGATTGGTAGAGGAGGGAGTCACACTCATGTTGCACAAAACTCTGGACCAGGAGTTTGGTTTCCCAGCCCCAAGACTATGTAAGTGGAAATATGTGACAGGTCACCACAACCGCTAGTCTCACAGTTCTTGTCTCAGTGATTCTGATCATGGTCTGTTAAGGTCCCACTCAGGTGGAGAGTTAAGGTCCAAGGCCATCATCACTTCCTTGCCTTTCCTTTATGTCTGCAGCTGGAGAAATGGTTTTCTCGTTCTTTTTTTTTGAGACTAGGTCTTGCTGTTTTTGCCCGTGAAACCGCAGGCACTCATTGCCCGGGGTACCACAGACTCAAGCAATCCCCAGCCTCAGCTTCCCAGGTAGCTGGGATTACACCCAGCTATTTTTTTGGAACTAGGTCTCGCTACGGGCCCCAGGCGGGACTCGAGTTGTGATCCCTAGCCCCGGCCGCTTCATAGGCTGAAGCTTATGGCACGAGCCACCGTGCCCGGCCTGGCTTTCTCGTTCTTAGTGTAGGTCTGACTGAGCTTGGAGTAAACCAGAGAGGGACCGCAACCCCAGCCTGTGCCCTGGCAGAGGTGCCCAGCCCCCACCTTTGGCCCACGTGGAAGTAGAGGCTGGCTTCCCCAGCCTAAGACCCTGGAGCTTAGACCCAGAGATCCAGAGATCTTGAGACCCCAGTGACTCAATCTATCTTCCCCTCCCCCCCACCAGTGGCCTAGGCTGCTGGTGAGGGTATGCTGGAGCTCCTTTTCAAGGGCCTTAGCTGTTTGAAAGGAACTCAACTCCCACCTCCAGCCTGACCAGGCTCAGGGCTAGGCTTGAAAGGCTAATAATCCCCTCTTCCAGCTTGGAACCCTGTTAGAGGCTGCCTTGCACCACCCCTGGACACCAAAAGGGTGGAGACTGGGTCCTCCAGTCCCCAAACCCTTAGACACCAAGAAGCTGAGACTCTGGTGGTGTAGGACTCACCTGCCTACAGCTTGGTACACAGTTGGGGGGGGTGTTGGCAGCTCCCCCAAAGCCCGAGTCTTTCAAAAGGACCTTGGCCCCCTACTCCTGGGTCCTGCTTTGATCAGGGCTGGACCTGAAAGGTGAGGCCTACTAATCCCCTCTCCTAGTTCAGGACTCCTAAATCTCTCCCCCAGTTCATGTGGAGACAGAAGCTGGCTACCCCTGGGCTGACACCCTTGAACCTGAGACCCTGGTGGCGTAGGACTCCCCCTACTCCCCCTTGCCCTCTCCCCTCAATGGTGGTGTACTGGAGGTCTGCTCCAAGGGATCAAGTCATCTGAGAGCTATTACAGAATTTTCTATCTTTTGTATTCATCCACTTAATTTTAAAATTGTTATTTTACATGTTATTCCATAACTTGCATTTCTGAAAACTAATAATTAAAACCAGAGACTTGATTAGATTTTTCTCCCTTTCAAAAAACTGTTCAAAATATTTATTTAGCAAAATTTCTCTGTAGATGGTACTGTGTACTTCCCATTGCAGCACATCAGGAGAGCCATGCTGCCTGCTGGTCTCATGATCAGTTGCTGTGGTTGGAATCAACCTAATCCATCCTCATAAAGCCTCCCATCCACCTTTCACCCGATGCTTTCAGCACATTACTGGCCATTGTTTGTATCAGTGATTTTATCAGAGATTGCAAAATAGTGATTTTCTAAGTCATTAATTCTGTAGGGAAGAGGGGAAGTTTCTTGACTTCTTTAATTCTTCTTGGACTGATAGAGTAAACAAATGAACATTAGACTGGTTAGTAGGAAAAGAAAGCTAAATTTAATTATGTGCATATGGGCAGTCAACATGGATAAAATGATTCTTAAGACAGCAAGATAAAATGGCAGGAGTAGGATAGGTGCGTGTAGTTTCAAGGAGAAAGGAGGAAGAGTCAATTTCCAGGAAAGGGTTACTAATATGATAATCGGATGCTCTGTAATTAGATGATTTAGATGTTTGCTCTGCTATATTGATAAGTTTCTCTGACATGAAAGTTATTTTTGGTAAAAAGTCTAATTTTGGGTTAACCCCCCAATTTGCATTCTTCTAGGTATGTAGGTCAAAGATCCTTTGCAGCCTGTAAAACCTCAACTCAGAATAATCCACAAGTCAAAGTAGAACATTGTGGCTTGTTCTGAAGATCTTGGGAAGACCCCTCTTTTACTTCTTATACTTATGTAAAGAAGAACTTTCTTCTGTAAAGAAGAACTTTCATTATTTTGCTACCCTGAAAAACAATCAAAATAAGAAGGGTAGGGTAAATATTTAATGTATTCTCCTTTATGTGTCAGTTTTCAGAATTAGTTGGTGATTTAACAACCTCCAAAGACAGCTAATGGTGACTTTTTAAAGTTATCTTTATGAATCAATTAATTTTTATATATTTATAATATTTATATTATATATAGAATATATTATAGCATATAGAATATATATTCTATTATATATAGTATATAATAGATTCATATTATATTTATATATTATATATAGAATATATATTATATATAGAATATATTGTCTATATTATATATTATATAAACTTCTTAGGTTAGGAAGTGCTCAACGCTGGTCTTATTTCAAACACTGGCCACCAGTATCTGAAATAAGCCATGCTCATTTCTGATTAACTAACTGGGAACAAATTTGGGGGTCTTACTATTTTCACAAGTTTGATAATTTGCTCAAGTGACTCCCGTTGTTCAGAAAAGTGTTATACTGACACTCAAAATAGAGTTAAGCAGAAAAGATACAGATCTGACTCAGCTGAAGCAAGATATGTGCAGGGTGAGTTCTGGGAGGGACCCTCAGGGGGCAGCTCCTAAGAACCTCTCCTGATGTCAGGGCGTCAGGACAAGTCTCCCTCTCTATAATGTATGTGCAGAATGTTGCCAACCAGGGAAGTTCATTGAGTTACATTTTATTGAGTTTTCATTGGAATTTCATTATGTAGGCATAGTTGAATCATGCGATTAAATTCAATCTATTAATTTAATTCAAAATCTCAGTCTTCTAGGCACAGGGTTGATCTTTCTGGTTGACCAGTCCCCACACTTGAGGCATAGCAAGAATCATCTTGTTAGTATACATTCAGGGGTGATCAGGGAGACTCATTATTGAATCTGCCTACATAACAAAGACATTTCTAGCACTTTGGAAATTCTGAGTTTAGAGACTCTCCCAAAGATCAGCCAGGTTCTTGATTATACAGAAAATACTATTTCATTTTGAAAATATAGGAAAAATACATTTTCCCCTTAAGATGTTAACAGAGTTGATTATATTAATATATTTTTTTAATGTCAAATGTACCTCAAACTTGTAGGAAAAATTCAACTTGGTAATGAATATATTTCTCATGGATTATTGGATTGAGTTGACAAATATTTTGTTTATGATTTTTGTATCTATGTTAATGGGTGAGACTGAACCTAAAATTATTCTTAATTATTTATTGAATGTTTATGATATCAAGATTACAGTAGCTTAAAAGAATAAAGATGGGAATTTTAAATATCTGCTCCTTCACAGTGTGGTAGAACTCACCTCTAAATCAGTCTGGTTTTGTTTGGTGTTCAATTTTGGGGAAGGTTTAAAACTACTTACTGATGATCATAATCTGTAAATTTATTATTTATTTATTTTTATTTTTTATGTATTTTGTTCTTTAAATCACAACCTCTATAAGTATTCTTTTGGGATACCTCCTCCTCCCTCCTCCCTCTGGTGCCCCTTCCATTCTCTCAAACCCCACTCTTTGTTGTTTACTAGTTGTTTACTAATGGGCTAAGTCCATTAGTCTCTTTCCTATGGCAGTGTCCTTTCATTGGGTGAGGGACTGTGTTGTTGGAACCAGGCAAACCTTGCTGGTAGGTTTTCAGTCTTAAGTTTGTGTTGGGTGACCAATCTGTATTCATTTGTGATCTGTCCATGTTTTCTTGCTGCAGGCCGTCTTCTCCAATCCCATCTCTATTGCTTTGCTGCTTTTCCTTATGGCTCTGGTGTCAGATTTAGGGGGTCTCGACCCCAGCCAGTGTCAGTGAGGAAGTTTCTCTGTGAATGCAGGCTTCTGTGAATGGCCTTGGAAGATCATCTCCTCTGCCTCAGTTTGCAGTTTTGATGTGGGGCAGATTACCCCATCTTTGGTCATCCTCTCCTTTCCCATAGTGTGGGGAGGGTATGTTGCTCTCCTTGAAGGCATCTCCAAAATGAAGTCTCCAGTCTTCTTGGCCCGGTGAGCGCATAAGTGCGCATGGTGACATTGTGTCTCTACAGTTGTTTCTCTTGTTTCGCATGCACTGGTTCTCTTGGTTGTCCATTTGCTGTATCCATCTCAGGCTTGTGGCTGGATTTTTGCATGGTCCCTTGCCTGTTCTGTGTTGGGGTTTGTGTTGCTCATGTTCTTGATCCTCTGAAGTTTAGTTGGAGTGAGAACAAAATGGAAGGGGCTCTCCCTCCCCGCCTCCTTGCTTGCCCAGGGCACCTCCCTGAGCTGAGGTGGACCCAGATGGTTGAGCCTGCCCCCTCCCATGCTCTCCTTGGGCTAGGAGCAGAGGGCAACATGACTCGGCCCATCTGAGCTGCAGATGGCTGACCTGGGAAGTAGCCATCCGTTGGTGGGTGGGGCCACCTCCTCCACCCCATGCCCCCTTCTGGGCTCACCCGGCTTAGGGGGCTTACCTAGGAACCTTGACCCCTTTTGCTCCCCGCTGGCAAGGGAGCCCCATAATCTGTAAATTTTCTGAGTATTTTTATCAGTTTAGATTTTTTCTTAGAACTAATTAATTTCATATATATTTTGAAATGTGCAGTGTTTTCTTATTCTTTTATTTTCAAAGTTTACTTAAATTTGACAATTTAAAAAATTTCAAATTTAGAGAAAAATTAAAATAATACTAAAGAATTGTAATCTATAATTTTAAGAATTATAAATTATAAGAATTTTACCTTTACTTAGAATTATCCACTGCTAATATTTTCCCATATTTGTTTAATCATTTCTCTTTTTCCATCTATTTATCCCTAGAAGCATTTGAGAGTAAATTGCAAGCATCATGATCCTTCAGACATTAGTGCTTCAATATCTATTTCTTAAATAAGGTCACTTTCTAATGCAGTCACAAAAAGTTCATAAACTTAGGAAAACAATATTTATTTCATTATAAAACAACTTGACATCCAACACACAGTTAGCATTTCACTTTTGCTAGGTGTTCCAAAAATATCTTCTATAGTATAATTTTTTTTTCTGGCCCATGGCACAACTTGAGATTACATTCTGTTAGCATTCTTAGATTTCTTTTACCATGAAAGTCTCTGAGAGAGTCCTGGGTCTTTCACAATATTATTGCATTTTGGAAAGCACAGAATGGTTGTTATATAGATGTGTCTAAAGTTGAATTATCTCATGTTTCTTCAAGGATAGTTTTTAGTTATGCAAATTTTTGTCAGAATACTAGAAAATATTTTTTTTGTTCCTCAGTGTATGACTTCACATGTCAACTAGTGATGACTGTCATGTTAACTGTGATAACTTGGTGAAGGTGGTTTTCTCCACTGTAAGGTTACTGTTTTATGTTTTGTATTCAATATGTAATTTGTAAGGGAGCTTCAAAAATAACAGAGCTATCCTGTTCCTTATCAAACCGTCACACATAGGTTTTTGCATCCTTTTCTGTTTCTTACCTACATTAGTTATTATTGTGATCATTGCAACATACTGGTTTTTTAATACCTTCTTTCTTTCCTTTTTTTAAATTAATAATTTATTTATATGTAAATTTCACAGCTCTGTGATCTTTGGGGTTCACCTTCTTTCTATATGTACTAGTTGATATTCTACTCTAAGGAAGAGTTTTCCCTTCTCAAATTATTTATTTAGTCCTTGAAAATATCAACAGCATTCTGAATTTAGACTTCTTTAGTAAATTTGCAGTGTTGTTTAATCTTGCCAGGGTTTCATCTGTTTTGACTTTGCAATGAATCAGCTTTCTGATTTGTTGATTGTCTTAGTTTGGTTGGTCCAGAAACAAACAATCTGTGACTTGCAGTGTGGGTCAACAGACTATGTGTAGAGAAGGCAAAGACATAAAACAATATGAATGCAGCCCTTCTAGTCAGGATAAATGGTGGATGCTTCCAGGATAAAAGGATCCAGGATCATGAATGACTATTTATGTCCTTGAGGGATTGTACTATATCCTGGACTTAGCTCTGACCTCTGTGTGAATGGTCAAACCCTCAGTAGTGGTGGTCCTAGATCAACCTTGCTGATAAGGAGCCCATCCCGTCAGGTCACCTTAAATAGTTCATTCATTCATGGCCTCTTGTAAGGATTGAGGTGGCCAATTTGACTGAATTTGACTGAAATTCTTTGGATAAGTCATACTGATCATTTTGTTTATTCAATGCTTCCCCATACATGCTCTTTGTGGGCATTCATATGAGACAAGAAGGTACACAAACTTTATTCTCATTCCTGTAGCTTTATCTACAATGCAAGCTCCTTCCTCAAACATCTTGCCTGCAACTTTCTAATCTGCTCCCTCCAGAACTTTGACCAGGTATTCAAGTTATTCACCATCACCTGGAAGTTAGTAGATGTCCTTACTCTTTCAATTCAGGCTGATTCATCATGCACAGCAAGTGGTTGTGCACTGCGAATATTCTCCCCCTCACCACTCTTTTTTAGGGTGATTCTGTAGCCACAGTACATTTTCCTCTCACACCAACATATTGTGCTTCACCTAGTCATTATAAGGACTTTTATTTTTTTCTTTGGTATCAACTATATGTAAAAAAATGCCTAAACGGTCATGAGTGTGTGCTCATATGAGAATCAGTGCAAGAGAGGCAGGGGTACATGGGTCTGGTCTACTTGCTCACAAGACTTACTTTTGCTTTCTCCTAACTCTATCATTTTCATTCACCAGATTGCAGTGGTTCCAGTTTATGATATTCTATGGTCAGACACTCAGTTTCTTCTTGGTCCAATGTAGTGCCAGAAGTTGTCATTCTAATGGCAAATAGCTTTCTGATGTAGATAGTATGATCTTGCTCAGAACTTAAAACATCTGAGTTTGATGCATTGCTCCACTAAGGACTTTCCAGAGACTCTATAGAGTATCCTTACCTACCACAGGTGCTTTTAGTATTGCCAGTCTGCCAGACCATATGCCTAAGCAGTAGGGCTTCTGGTATTGTTGTCTGAATGTACTGCAAAGGAGTTTTTGTCTTTAAATCTGTGCTTGGGTTTACCTCCCTATCTGTGGTATAAATGTGAATTTCTAGCATGTTCAGAGTTCTTGTTACTTCCTATGCTCAGATCCAATTAGTATGATATCAATATATTGAAACCACCTTGGAATCATTGTGATTCCTTCATATTATATTATAATGGAGATAGGGAGTTAATATAGTTCAAGGACAAGATTATAAATGTGTATGTTGTTCTTCCCAGGTGAATAGAAAGTGATTTGTTCATCTTTCCTGATGGGGCCAGATCACTAGATGCATTGCCAGTGGCTGTGCTCATCTGTTCTAATAAAAAGATCTCATATCTGGCACACAGCTGCAAATGTGGCTATCTTATAGTTAAGTTTATAGTTGCCTATAAATCACACACTATCAGCCGTCTGGTTTTGCAGGTATTACACCTATAAATTAAATGGAATAAATGCATTTTTAAAGTCTGGGTGGGTGGCATTAAGCCTTGTCATTCTATCCAGCATTTTGGGCACTCGACCGACACAACAGCACACAAATGTCTGGGTATTTCTTTTGCCCCGGTGGATAAACTACTCTGGCTAGAGCTTCCTTTGGGAGAATTGAGAGAACTGCTCTTTTTTTTTTTTTTTGTGCAAGTGTTAAGGGACCTGGTTTCTCTTTACAGATGGGCCTTGGGTTTGCACAGCAGGAATCTTCTGGTCACTGGTTCTTGGTGGATTTTAGTTGTATAGGTAAAGCAAAGATTCATGTGGTTTTCTTATTTTGTTACTTAATAGAGCAAAAACAAAAGATAAATCTTTTCCCATCTCTCCTACTAAATTGACAGTTGACTCTAACATGAATCACCCTCTTTCAAACTGTCTTTTTTGTTGTTGTTCAGCACTTTAAATCTATTTTGCACTATTATGTTAATCCCACAGGGAAGACTCAGTATTGCTCTTTTATATCATCTGTGTTTAGACAGACCCTAATTTTCTTGTTTCCCATTCCTTCTAGTACATGAGACTTCTGTGATCACTTTCCTTCTTTCTGAAGGGCATCCTTTAGGACATTCTTTTGTGAGGACCTGTGGACAATGATTTATCACCATTTTATTTACCTGAAAATATCATCATCACTTTTCTTATTTTCTTTCCATCAACTTTCACATTGAATTACAACACACGTGTGAGTGTGCAGTCTGTTCTGTTCAGCTCCATGACTGTTTCCAGTGCTCCAGTGCCAACTGCTCCCCAGAAACCTCACTTCCCTGCTCTCTTCTGCCATCACCAACCCCAGATGGCTCCATATATTTACTCCTGTTACTGGAGAGTGCTTTTGTTGGACCTTAACTATTCTATATATATGATCATGCACTCTGTAATGTTTTGTTTCTGGCCTCCTTCCTTCAACAAGATGTGTGTGACTCACCCACCTTGTGTGAATCAGTGGTTCATTCTCTTTTTAAATTTTTTCTTCTTTGTCCCTGGGACAATCAACCATTTCTCTTGGGTCCCAGTTATACTCCAGTTTATTAATACTCAAGTTAAGAGTTGGTTGCAGGTTTCCCATGTGGCCTGATGAGCTCAGAGCTGCACTATCTCCTTACCTGGTTCTTCACATTGAGTTGATGGGTGATTACTCCCTTTGTAGGCATGATTGTCCATAAAAACTACTGCTTAGCTTATTTTATTTTCATACACCTGATTGCACAGTTTTATATTTACTCTTCTTAAATCATTCTTGCACCCCTAGGATGAAATTCTACTTGATAATGGTGTATAATCCTTGTGACATATCCCTGAATGTGATTTGTTAGTATTTCATTGAATTTTTTTGCATTGGAGGGAAAGACAAGTTGGAGGTGATGAGCCAGCAACCCAAAAGCCCAGTGGGACACAGGCTGAGGTGCAGACTGAGTTTTACTGGCCCAGGGAAATACAACTCAACAGAGACAAGCTCCCACCCCAGCAGCCCGGTGGGGATCAGGTGAGGGCTGGAGCCAGCACCTGATTACTTATAGTTGCCAAGGTAATGCACCTGGAAGATAGGGTAGGGCCATGAACTTTGCAACTGAATGGGTCTCTGCCATTCAGTCTAGGCTCAGACTGAGTTTTACTGGCCCAGGGAAAGATAACTTGAAGGCAACAAGCTCACACCCCCAAAGCCCAGAAACACCAATGCTGCTGCACAACACTGGTGCAGACTTCAAAAAAAGGACATTACTACTCAAGAGCATCAAAACACCCCAATCAAAGAGGGTTACACAACAAGCCATAGATGCTTGAAGACAATAAAAAATATTTAAGACCCATCAATCTGAAAGAGGAGAAACAACGGATAAAGAAGACAGACAACACAATAGAAACCACATCTAGTCACCACATCTACTCTCTGAAAAGGAACTTGTCCCCCCAAATAGCCAATGGAAACAAGATATAATCACCACAGCAGCAAAAGCACAAAGGCAGAGTTAACCACCCTAGATAGGCTTCAACATGCCATCTAATACTAGAGCAGTAGTCATTCAATACATAGAACAAATCCAAAAGGAAAACACAGGAAGGAAGAAGAATACAAATATTGAAGCAAGCCCTAAGAAAAATAACTCACCAACAAAGGATAAATGATCTGCAGAAACCAATACAGATGGCAAGGAAGAAATACTTGATATGTCAGACAAAAAATTCAGAATCAATGTAATAAAAGCATTCAAAGAAGCCAAGGAAGAGGGGGAAAAAGGGAAAGTAAGAAGTTAGAAGCTTTCAATGAACTAAAAGAAGTAGCAGAAACATATAGAAAAGAATGCAGCGAAATGAGCAATATCATTGATGAACAGAAAAATGAAATTGAAGCCCTAAATAAGAAGCTGCAGATAATATAGTATATAGGAGCTCAAAAATGCGGTGAAGAGCCAGGAAAGCCGATTAGAAAAAAATGGAAGAATGAATCAGCACACTAGAGGATGCAGAAGTGGAAAGAATGAAGAAAGAGAAAAGTAAGACGACAGAAGAAAAAATCAGAGATCTGCAGATACCCTAAAGAAAACAAATATAAGAGTAATTGGAATCCCAGAAGAAGAGAAAGACATAGGAACTGAAAGTCTTTTCAATGAAATAATGGAGGAAAATTTCCTAAACCTGAAGAAAGAAATGGAAATAGACATACAGGAAGCAAAAAGGACACTAAACTACTTTAATGAAAGAAGAAACACAGCAAGACATGTCATAGTAAAAGTTTCAAGAGCCAAAGATAAAGAAAAAAATATGAGAATAACAAGCGAGAGGAAACAGATAACCTACAAAGGAAAACTGATTAGAATGACCTCATGCTTCTCATAAGAGACCATCCAAGCAAGGAGAGAATGGGGGCCACATCTTCAAAACACTCCAAGACAAAAAGTGCCAACCAAGAATACTCTACCCAGCAAAATTATCCTTCCTTTATGAAGGAAAAATTAGAACCTTTTAGACAAACAAAGCCTCCAAAAATTTGCTACCACCAAGCCCCCACTTCCAAAGAACTCCTGCAAGAAGCCCTAAGATCGAAACCTGCAGAAGAATAAAAAGGATGAATAATAAAAAGAAAAGGAAGAAGAAACTAAAACAGAACCCCAAATTACCACCAGGAACCCATTGTTAGCACCTCAAACATCAATAATTACTCTAAATGTCAATGGGCTAAACTCATCAATCAAAAGACACAGAGTTGCAGACTGGATTAAAAGACAGAACCCAACATTCTGCTGCATCCAAGAAACACATCTGATCACCAAAGACAAGCATATATAGAAGGCAAAAGGATGGAAAGCAATTCTACAAGCAAATGACCCCCCAAAAAAGGCAGGGGTAACCATTCTGATAGCAAACAAAGCAGATTCAAAATAAAAAATGTAACAAAGGATAAAGGTCACTACCGAATGGTTCAAGGGTCAACCAACCAAAAAGACATAACAATTATCAACATATACTCACCAAATAAGGGTGCACCAAGATTCATAAGACAGCTACTAAGAGAAATGAAAAGAAAGACAGATGAAAACACATATGTAGTAGGAGACTTCAACACCCCACTCTCAACAAAGGACAGATCAAAAAAATGAAAGGTACACAAGGACACAAAAACCTCTTTTAAGTAATCTACCAACTCAAAAAATTAGGTAAAGTGCAACAAAAAAACCCAAAACCCAGCAGAAGACAAGAAATAACAAAAATAAAAGAAGAAATAAATAACCTAGAAGCCAAAAAGACTATCCAGAAGATCAACAAAACCAAAAGCTTGTTCTTTGAAAAAATAAATAAAATTGATAAGTCCCTTGCAAAGCTCACAAAAGAAAGGAGAGAATATCCTAATAAACAGAATCACAAATGAAAGAGGAGACATTACAACAGACACAAAAGAAATCCAAAAGTTGATAAGAGATTACTATGAACAACTATATGGAAATAAATACAACCTGGATGAGATGGACAGATTCATAAAAAGATACAACTCTCCAAAATTGAACAAGGAAGATATAGAGAATTTAAATAAACCAATCACAAGCAGTGAAATTGAAGTAGTCATCAAAACTCTGCCTAAAAAAAAAGCCCAGGACCTGATGGCTTTACAAATGAATTCTACCAGACAGTCAAAGATGAAATTATGCCTGTGCTACTAAAGCTACTAAAGGATGTGGAGAGAGGGGAGCACTCTTATATTACTGGTGGGAATGTAAACTGGTCCAACCACTATGGAAAGCTGTGTGGAGGACCCTCAAATTAATGAAAATGGAACTACCATTTGACCCAGCAATTGCTCTCTTGGGAATCTACCCAAAAGAGACCTCAATGTGGGTACAAAGGGACACCTGTGCTTGGATGTTCACTGCAGCACTATTTAAAATTGCAAGGATTTGGAAGCAACCTAAATGCCCCAAAACAGATGACTGGATGAAAAAAATGTGATATATGTACATAATGGAATATTACTCATCAATTAAAAATGAAAAATTTGATAATTTTATGATAACTTGGATGCACTTAGAAATCAAATTAGCAGAAACAAGTCAAAAAGAAAAAGACAGAAATCAAATGGTTTTACTATTATATGGGATATAGGGAAAAAATAAACAAAAGCCATGAGGAAACATCAAAACAAGCTAAGTACCAAACTGAAGCATACAACTTCGGGCAGGGGTGCAAGGGGAGAAATGGTGGGGAGTGTGGGGGGAGTGAATCCCTGGGACTACAATGATGTAAAAAATATATAAATAAATAAATAAATTTAAAAAAAGAAGATTTTTTGCATTGATGTTCATCAAAGATATTGGTAAAAAGTTTTCTTTTTTTGGTGCTGTCTTTGTTTTTGATGTTGGCATAACAAATATATTAGGGAAAATTACTCCTTGTATTTTTTCAGAATAATTTGAACAAGGTTGGTATTAGTTCTTTAAAGGTTTGATGCTATTCACTTGTGAAGCCATCTGGTCCTAAGCTTTTGGTTTATAGAAGATTAAAAAAATAGTTTAAAAATAATTTAAAATTGAAATTTCTTTGGTTTTCAACATTGTTAGTATTTTAGAAGTATAGGCTCTCCCCCTTCAGGTGTAGTGTATGCACCACCATAGCTCCTGTGGTCCTCTACCTTAATCAGAAGAACTTTTATTACTATTTCAATTTCCATGTTTTTGATTGGTTTGATAAGATAATTTGTTCCTTTTTCAGTTATTCTTGGAAGATTATGTAGATTTAGAAATTTATTCATTCTTCAAAGTCAATGAATTTATTGGACTACAGGTTCATAGTAATTTCTTATAATCTTATATTTCTGAGCTATCTGTCATGATTTCTCCTTTTTCATTTGTGAATCTATCTATTAATTTTCTTGCTCTTTTATTCTGTTAGCTTAGCTAGGGATTTATCTATTTTTGTGTATCTTGTGAAGAAACTCCTCCTTGGTTTCATTGATTTTTTTTTGCATGTATCTTTTTTTGGTCTCCATTTTATATATTTCTGCTCTTATTTTCATTATTTCCTTCCTTCTACTAACTACTAACTTGAGGTCTTGCTATTTCTCTTTTGCAAGCTTCTTTTGGTTGTTTATTTGTGCTTTTTCTTGTTTTTTAATATGAGCTTATTTTCTCCCTGTAAGATTACTTTTGATGCATCCCATATTCTGGTAAATCATGTTTTCATTTTTGTTCTTAAGATATTTTTAAGTTTCTGTTTTGAAAAAAATTTGTATGTGGTCATACACTCTGTCATGGCTTGTTTATACAAAACACGATGTGTCAGTCATGCCTTTCACATGGAAACCAGGCTTGGAGCCACAAGTCACACAGCCCAGGGCCTGGGTACTGACAAGTAACAGAACTACATGCTGCCTCGATTCTTCTCCTGAAAGGTTAGCACTTCTTGGGATCTGCTTTTTAGATGGGCGCCAACAAATCAGAAAGCTTATTTCCTGTTGGCTGCTGACACTAAGAAGCTGTAAGCAAAAGAGCTCACTCCAGCTTCAGACCCACATGTTTTTGCACATTTCCCCAATCTCTTTCCTGTTCATCAGGTGTTTTGCCACTGAACCAGCAAGCTGTGAGTGAAATGTTTGCATAGACAGAACTGTCCCTGTTTTCGGAGCTTTGTCTCCATGTCCACAGTTCTACTACTGCTAGCTCATCTGCAGGCCACTGCCCCTCCAATCTTTCTACCAGATGTTGTGTCAGGCATAATGTACCACCCCAGGTATGCCTCACCTTGGGACTGTGATTACCTGCTCTCTGATGTGGTCTATTCTTGAAGATGCTCCACGGGTACTTGACAAAAATATGTATGCAGCAGTCGTGAAAAACCTGCTGGTAGTCGTGAAAAACCTGCTGGTAGTTTGATTGGTATTCCCTTATAGGTTGCTCTTTTTTTTTTCTTGGTAGTTTCCATATTCTCTCCTTATCATTAGTTCTTGGCAGTTTTATTATGTTACGTTTTAGTGTGTGTCTATCCAGCACTATTTTGTTGGAACTCACTGTTCCTCTTGGATTGCAATTTCTGGTTCACTTCCCAGAATGAAATAGTTTTCAGTGATTATTTCTATGAACAGGTTTCTTATGCCTTTCTTTTTTCTTCTCTTTCTGGGATTCCCATGAGATGAATGTTAATTCACATGAGATGGAAGTTGTCCCAGAGAGATCTTACATTTTCTAAAAATTCTTTTTCTTCGAACTTTTCTTTTTTGTGTGTTTCCCAGTATTGTGTTTTCAAGCTCATTAGACCTATTCATTGCTTCTGTTTGTCTGCTTATATGACCCTTGGTTACATTTTTTAAATTAGCTGTAGTCCTTCTTAACTCCATTATTTCTAAATGTAGCAGCCTCATATTTTCATATGTCTGTTGTTGCTCTATGCCTTCCATTGTTTTGTTTCATTCCTGCCAGGACTGTTGGCCTGCATCCCCCTTCTACCATGCTCAGTGACTCCACTGAGTTGGAGAAAACCTTTCAGGGTTTTCTTTGTTTTGGAATTTGTGCTTGTTCCTTTCTTTTCTCATTTTTAATTTTGTTTCTTATCAGTTTTCATGTGTTGCTTTTATGGTTGTGCTTGTCAGAAGACTGGAACCAGCAAGGAAAAGTAAGCTTCAAAGAAGAGCAGAAAAACAGGCATGAAAGGGTTGCTGCTGGTATACTTGGGGGTTTCAAATTCCTGTTGTGAAGTATTTCTTTGCGAGGGTGTTGGATGTTTTGAATGTCTCACCTGGGATGGGGGGTGGCAGATGTTTCAGGTAGCTCAGCCTGGACCTCAGCAGCAGACTTTTCTGTAAGAAAGTCCGGGTGCTCAGACCTGGTTAGGTCACAACAGTTCTGTGTTACAAACCTTAGAGTCCAACCAGTAGTCCTTATTTAGTGCCCTCAACTCTGCAGTTCTCTCACAATGCATCCTGGGTGTCTGCTCCTGCACCCTTTTATTCAGTTCAGTGCTGGGTCTTAGATGTCCTGATGTGGGGTATGCTCATGTTGACAGTTATACTGCAGCTCCTCTTCCATTTTGGGGGTTGCACTGCCCAATGATTTCTTTACACAAAGTTCATGTAGAATTTTCCCTACCCCTTTCTGTTGGACAGATGTATCTATTGTGTGTGTGACAATCCATCTGGAGGGTAAGGTCAGGCTTTTCCCTTCATTAGCCTGTATACCTGGGGTATTGCACCCTCTCCTTGATTGTGCAGTCCAGTGGCTGTGTACACGTGTAAGTGTACATATCTGGGTCTAGGAGAAGTTAGAAGGGGGAGCGGGAAGATGAGCATAAGCATGAGAGAACACAAGAGAATGCCAGGGAGAGAAAGCCCAGAGGAAGAGAAAGAATGTGAAGATTTTTTGGGGAGTGGGGGAGCTCACTAGCTTCCCATGCCTCTAGCACTGGTATACCCTACCTGGTGTGTCTGTGTGACTGCTAGAATCATTAAAGAATCTACACAGATTGGTTAGCCTCAGGCTTATAACTGGTAATGAGGATTGGTTATATGACAAGGATGGAATGTTTCAACACAGACGGAGAAGACACACCAAGTGGCATAGAGAGCAGGATGGTTCAACACAGACACCATCTTTCCCTCAGGATTTTGGGGCTTGGTTTTGCAATGAGGATCTGTAGGTGCTGAACCAGGTGTCTTCATACTGCTGCCATCTTGCCAGGCCCTCAACAATAACCTTCACATCTGTAGGTCTACTGTGTACTAAAGTATGTGAACTAATTTATATGAATTATCACATGGTCATATGTTGTCCCCTTTTTGCAGAGGATGATGTTGGGATTCAGTGAGATAAGAGTCTCTTGCTACCCCTCTAGGGGCACCAATTCCATGCAAGGCATGGAAGATCTCAGTTTGACCATTCCTCTTCCTGTACTTTTTGCAGCTTCCTATTTGTATCCCTGGTATTTTCAGTTAATCATGGATCAGCATGCTTCACACGAAATGTGGAAAGAGGAATACTAGGAAAAGCTGTCTCCAAAACAACCAAGCTAAAGGAGGAGGCCATGGGACAGGGGTAGGGACAGCCTATCTCTTGGAGTCTGTAGGATAGAGGAAAAGAGGGCAGAGCGGTTCTGCCTGGGCTCAGCGTGGGGCTGGGTGAATTCCCTTGTGTGAATTCCTAGGCCTAGTGTTGGACAAGTGAAAAACAAAGTTTTCTCAGACTTTCTCAGGCTGCTTTTTGCTGGACCTTCCAGCATAGGTGGCCTACTAGATAACATGTAACCTTGATGTATAGTTTCCATGCAAGAGCTATACTTCTGTAGAAGGAGACTTGTAGGTATACACTTTTGTAGAAGTAAACAGGCCTGCCTTTCTCTCTGCTTTCTCACATACTTCTGTAACCTAGGCCTAAACGTGACCCTGTGCTGGTTTTGTCTATGAATCATATAAAAGCAAATAGGGCTCCTCCATGGGTCCTCTCATGGCCTGTTATGGCCTCTTACTTGCCAGTCAGGGGGTACAGGACCACTGTTGTGTCTGGAGCCCAGGGGCATTGCTGTTGTTGCCACCTGTGTATCTCCTGCTGTTTCTTAATAAAGACTTGCTTCTGCTCCCCATATTATTGGGAGCAAACTGTTCTCTTGTATGCTGTCATTGAGAACCAGTCACGCTGGTAGCTAAGGCCCTACATCTACAGAAGAAAGTAAAGCTTTCTAGCTTAGGTAGTGGAAGGAAGTAAGAAGGTACAGGAGGAAGAGGAGAGGTGTAGGGGAAGAGAGGGAGGAGGCAGAGAAGGGGATAAAGAGGAGGTGTTACAGGGTCTATAAGGGACGCACCAATTTTTCCCCATCATCATCTCAACTCATATTGGATTTTCTTCCCATACTTGATATCTTTCACTCACCTCAGCAACTGCATCTTAGCTCTCTATGGATGTTAAAAACAAAGCTCAGAAAAGTGAAGTGGAAGTTATTTTCTATTTAAGAGGCAGAGCTGAGATTTGAACTTATGGCTCTCATGTTATGCTCTCCTCTCTGGTTTTGAATGAAACACTAATAATACCCTTTCTATAATAAGCATTACTCTAATTTTACATTTTTTTTTTTTTTTTTT